>JAHLSL010000011.1:371553-396462 GCA_025920805.1 Petroica traversi
CAAGCACATTTTCCTTCCACCTGTATGGTTTTCCAGGGACATTTTCCAGCCACCTTGGTGGTTTTCCAAGCACATTTTCCTGTCACCTGTGTGGTTTTCCAAGCACATTTTCCTTCCACCTGTGTGGTTTTCCAGGGACATTTTCCTGCCACCTGTGTGGTTTTCCAAGCACACTTTCCTGTCACCTTGGTGATTTTCCAAGAACATTTTCCTGCCACCTTGGTGGTTTTCCAAGCACACTTTCCTGCCACCTGTATGGTTTTCCAGGGACATTTTCCTGTCACCTGTGTGGCTTTCCAAGCACATTTTCCTGCCACCTCTGTGGTTTTCCAAGCACACCACGACCCCAATTCCGGAGCAGCCTCTCACCCAAACTGCCCAATATTCTCCCTTCACCTCTTGCCACTTGAGCCATTACACCCAGAGCTTCCCTGAGTGCCCGAGGGCCTCTCCCTGGTGATCACTCATCCCGGGAAAGTGTTCCGAGGCAGATAATTAATTGTTGCGAGTCACTAAAAAAATGATCATTCTTTGCAGAAAATTACCCCGATGTTCTGCAGAAATGTTAATGCTCGCAGCCATAAAATGAATGGGGAGCTACAGCTCCAGCTGCCAGGAGAGCTGTGAGTTATAATCCCACCACTGGATGCGGAGAGCCCGAGCTTCCAGACGTTTCTGGAGAGAGGGAATGCATTTTCACTGGATAACGGTTTAATTTTATGATTATTTTTTTCCTGCCCCAGAGTCCTCAGTTGAGTATTAATGACTGAAGCAGGGATAGGAACGGTTTTGCTGATCCCAGCTTGGCTTCATATTTATTTCCCATCTGGTTACTGGGATTTTACTCCAAACAATTGGATAACAGGACTTGGGAAGTCATGGCAAGGCTGGTCAGGCTGTTAGGACTGTGTTCCATTGCCTCCCAGGAATAAAGAGCTGGAATTCAGGAACAGCAGGGAGACAAAACGAAAATTAACAGGTTAATTGTTGAGAGTTAACAACTCTCAATTTGCTCTCCAACCAAAATCCACTTGGAGCAGCTGGAAAGGTGATTGGGACACAGTAATTTTCCCCATATCCCGATAAATCCAGCCTAGCAAGGCTCAGGATCTCTAAAGGTTTGGCTTGGGAGCTGGGATAACTCCTGACGTTGCATCCAGCAGAGTTCCCGTGGCTCACAATGCAAACGCTGCTGATTCCAGAGCCCAGCTGGGGTGGGCAGGTGTAAAGAAGGACACGGAGTGGTTTTGGATGGAATTCCTCCCATCCCTCTCTGAGATAAGACCTGACATTTTTATCGATTTCCATTTGTTCTGGAGCAGCATTTGCATCACTCACTCCACAAATGGAACGAGGAGATGACTCAGATCGCAGCTGCTTTCCCAAATGTGGTTTGGGTTTATTTTATTTTGTTGTTCAAGAAATGCGCATTTCTCAAAGGATCAGCTCTTGGCTTCCTTCTTTCCGTGCTTGAATTCCAGTGACTTCACCTCCAAGAAATGGGGTGGGTTTCCCGGCTGCAGGGAAGTCAGCAAGTGAGACAAACACCTCCTCCCTCTCTTCCAAGATTTTGTTTTCCCTGTTTTTCACACATCTGTGGAAAGCAGGGAAGAAGAAAATGAACTTTCTCCTGCAGCAGGAGTCCAAGATCCAACAGATCTGTGTCATATTCCAAGGAAAGCCGCTAATCAGGGAATGTTGCTGGATAGGTGGAATTTTCTGGATGGAGAACTGTGGATGAGAAAAGTGGAGGGTGAAGAAATGTTGGTGGAGAATCCAGTTTGGGACACAGGGGATGAATTCCCAGACAAACAGCTGAAATCAGGGAGCTGCAGGGCAGGAACTACAGGAAAATCCTGCAGGAATTCGGGTTGTTTCTGGCTAAGAGAAGAAATCCAGCCCTCAAATCCAACAAACAAAGCAGCCAGAGGGAGGGAAGGGTTTGGAGCCTCTGCCTCTGGTGGGGAGGTTTAGAAGATGACACAGCAGGAAAGATTTGGGTTGGACATTAGGCAGGGGTTCCCAAATGGACTGAGTGAAGGAATGTCTGGGAAGGAGGAGGAACTCCAAATGCTGGAAGAGTTCGGGACCAGGTCAGGCGAAACCTTGGAAGTGCGACAGGGATCTTGATAATCCTACCCTGAGGAGAAGGAATGACTCCATGGATTCATGGAGTGGTTTGGATTCCAAATTCCTCCTGGAGGGAGGAACCTTCAGGATCACTCAGTTCCAAGGGCAGGGACACCTTCTACCTTCCCAGGTTTGCTCCAAGTCCTGTCCAACCTGTCCTGGAACTCTTCCAGGGATGGAGCAGCCACAACTTCTCTGGGCAGCCTCTGCCAGGGCCTCACCACCCTCACAGCCAAGAATTCCTTCCCAATATCCCATCTCTAACCCCCTGGAAATTTGGAGCCATTCCCTGCGTCCTGTCCCTCCATCCCTTGTCCCAAGTCCCTCTCCAGCTCTTTTGGAGCTCCTCTAGGCACTGCAAGGGGCTCCAAATTCTCCCTGGAGCCTTCTCTTCTCCAGACTGGACATTCCCAGCTTTCCCAGCCTGGATTCAGAGCAGAGATATTCCAGCCCTCTCCGTGATCCGGTAGTGCCTATTCCACCTCCTTTCCCAGTTTTTTTTTCTTCCAGGCTGTTTTTCCCACAAAATCAAAACCCAGCTAGAGAACAGTTTTTCCAGTCACACCTTTGGATTCTGCTGATTAAAGCCAGGCTCAGAGGGCTGATGGATCTTCCCAACTCCAGGACAGATCCCTCCTCAGTGCTTCTAACTCTAATGAGCTTTCTGGGAAGAGGAAAGGGAGACAGGACGGCTCTTTTCCATCCGGAGGTGACACAAGTTTGTCACGGATGCCTCCTTTGATGGCCTCTCACCCGGGAGTGTTCCACAGGGATTCTCAGCTTGTTTGGGATTTGTGGTTTTCATCCCTCATAGTTATCAGGCTTTGATGGGTGAGAGTAACCAGTGCCACCCCATGGAAAGAGAAATCATGGAAAGCAGCACTGGCAAAGGATTCATGGAGCAGGAAGCCCCCACAAGATGGTTTTGGGATCCATGCAGCTTTGTTCGGAGCAGGCAGGAATGCCCAAAAAACCAGGGAAATCATCCATGATATCCAATTAAAACAGACCTACCAAAAAAAAAAACCCAAAAACCCAAACTTCTCTGTTTTTCCCATTCTCCCTGCCCAGATCTCTTCCCTTATGTGGCAACATTCCATGCAAATGCTGTATCCCCCTCTACCTGCACAGATCCATGGATATTTTCCAGCTCTGGATGCAGAATCCCTGCTCCAGCCTCTGCCCAAGAAGGACAGACACATTTGAGGGAGTTGAGGTCATGTCTTCCATGAAATCCAGGAGACACCACTCCTAAAAACCCAGGATATTCCATGTGGAATTCCCCCTAAACACCAAAAGCATTTGGTTGTGAAGGTGATCAGATGTCAGAGCAGGGACTTGGAGAAGGTGTGGGATCTCCATCCCTGGAGGCATCCAGTTCTCAGCTGGGAAATCACAGGATCACTGAGATTGGAAGAGACCTCCAAGATCTTTGAGTCTGACCTGTGGCTGATCCCAAACTTGTCACCCAGACCAGAAAGGCCACATCCAGTCATTCCTTGGACACTTCCAGGAATGACTCCACCTCCCTGAGCAGCCCTTTCCAATGCCTGACCACCCTTTCCATGAAGAAATTCCCACCAAAGTCCAACCTGAGCCTTCTCTGGTGCAGTTTGTGGCTGTTCTGTCTTGTCCTGTCCTTTGTCCCCCTGGAGAAGAGGCCAACCCTGAGCATCCTGTTCTAATTTTAAAACTGAGTTTATCATCAATGTTGAGATACTTTAAGCAGAGCTTTGGACAGGAGGCTGCCAGAGGTTCCTTCCAAATGTCTTTGGATTCTACAATTCAAGCAAAAAACTGTGGAAAATCCAAAGCTGACTTTTAGCCATGAGATTCATGGAGATTTTGAGTCCTGGCCCTTCCCTGTTATCCCTGGGGTTAAAACCCTTTCCCAAAACTCCTTCCCAAATCCACGTGTAATTCCGTTCATCAGTTCCCATTTCCACGGGATGCAATCACACTTTATTAATTTTAAATTGCCCAAATAATCATTACCCTCTTAATTGTCTGCTTAATAAAGACCCTGATCCCCAAGGGCTCATTGAGCCTTATCTATTCCTGGGTGACCTGGTGGGTATTGATTATTTGCTTGTTAGTCTTCATTAAGGATGGGTTTTAATAAACCACTGGAAGATAATCCAGCAGCCAGAGGAAGATTTTCTTGGGAGACATTGCTCACCTTCAGATAGGACATTCCCCAAAAAAATGATGTTCATTTGCAGGTCTTCCAGGGAGAAAACTGGATCTTGGTTTTTTTATGATCCCAATATTTTTCTGATTTGGGGTGTCCTTCAAAATGTGCCCAAATCATGAAAACATCCTAAAAATGGGAGCTGAATTGCAGAGTTTGCAGCCTCTCAGAAAACTCCACTAATTTTCAGTGGGATCTCTGGGTTTTCCAGGCTGAATGTGACCAGAAGTCACTGATTCCCTGTGTCCACAAGCTCTGCTCCAGGATTGTGGGAATACCAGTCCCCTTTGTCACAGGAATGATGCAGATACACAAAAATCTCCACCCTGGGACAAAAAAGGAGCTGCTTTTCTGTCTCTTCCTTGGTCCCAGATGGTGGGACAGGACTGGCATCCCTAAATCCATGGGACAGCAGTGCAGATGCTGGTTAGGATTTGGGATAGAGAGCTCAGCTCCTGCCTCTGTTTTTCCTCCCCAAGGCACCACTTCCTCCTTTTCCCTCCAGGATTCCGGTGTGGGCTCGGTTCAGGAACATCTTTGTGGAATCTGGGAAGTCCTCCTGAGGCTGCCAGATTTTTTTTATAGGATCTGAAGGGAATCCTGTCTGGATCAGAAGCAGGAGGCCAGGCTGGGGAAGGAGACTTTGCCCAGGTGAGGCTTCCAGGGAACACCTGGGCAGGTGTGGAGGTGTCTGAGGTCTCATCAGAACCTTCTTAAGGTGATTTCCCACCTGGAAGAGCTGAGGAGTTCTGGAATGTGAGTTTTCCACTTTTCCTTCCCAATGGAAAGCCTTGCCTTGATGCATGGTGGGTGCTTTTAAAGGCAAAATGACGTAGGGGTGGAGGGGAAAAAAGAAAGATTCCTCTTTTTTCCTGGGGGCCAAATTAATGGGAAATCAATCCGGCCTCAAAAATCCATTAACGGTGATAATGCACCGGTGACGTGGCAGGAAATCCAATAGTGGGAATTAAAGTGGGGGCTCTCCCACTTTCCTGCAGCCATGGGAATTTGTGGGGATCGTGCTGGGGGCAGCAGATTCCAAAGAGCGCAGAAACCTCTTCGCCTCTTTCCAAGATGTCCTGGATTCCCTCTGGATGCCACTTCCCGTGGCATCTCCCTCCTTGCCCAGAGCCCTGGCTTGGAGGGGTGAAGATCCCTCAAGAATTTGTTCCATGGGTCACTCAAGGGAGGATATGACCAATTTTTTTGGAAAACCTCTTTCTGGATGCACCAGGATAGACACAAATCCATCCCGACCTCAGTTTGGGGCTCCTTGGAATTTGGATCCAAGGTCTCACCATCCCAGTGGCCCAGACATCCCCAGGGAAAGAAAGTCCTGGGCTGGCTCTTCTCCTCTGTCTTTCTCAGGGATTGGATACAATTTTGGGAAGGAAAAATCTCTGGATCAGGGAGAGATCCCTGCAAAGAGGTGAAAGCACACAGGGAAAAGCCAAAATCCATGCCAGGAATCCCTGGGATAAACACCACACGGTGCCAGGAATTTCCCCCCCTCTGCCAGTTTTGGGACAACACGGATCAGCCAAGTGGATCCCAGCACTGTCCTACAAACCCAGGCTCGGGAAGACCAGGTGGCCTCTGGAATTCCCTCTGGGATGAGCACGAGCCCCCACAAACATCCCACCCACATTCCCACTCATTCCATTGCCGATGGATCTTTCCCATTCCACACGCAATAGGAGCTGCCTGGCAGCTCCATCCAGCCCCACGGAGGTTCCCCCTTTCCCCCTCCTTCCCCCAGCTCCGTCTGCTCCCCCACAGCCCTCAGATCCTGGGATTTATGAGCCAGCCTTGTATTATGAGGTGAGTGACTTATCGCTCTGTCAGGGCCGGCGTTTTAAGACAGAATTATATGGGAGAGGGAAAAGATTTTTACCAAATTAATGAAAAATCAATCCAGCCTCAAAAATCCATTAATGGTCATAATGCACTGGTTCCAGATAGAGAGATAGCGGAGAATCCAATAGTTCCTGTTAAATACCTCTCCTGGAATGGAGCGCCTGGGATATAACTCATTCATTAGGCTGCCGATGTTTACTTTTTAAAGTGACACCAATCCCTGTCCCTGCAGGATTCCATGAAGAATTTATAAGCCCACATTCCCCCAGTGCCCATCTCCGGGGCCAGTCTGGAGGAATTGATCCTCTGTTCCCTTTTTCTCCTGTTCTCCAGGACAATCCCTGCTGAGGCAGGGCTGGGATGATTCCATTCCTATGGATGATCCATCCTATGATGGTTTCCAGCTTTCCATAAATTCTGGCTTTCACCCCAAACAGCTCTCCCAGGACCTGATCTGAGCTGGGGGTGTCTCCTCTCCACTTTCCAGGTCTTAGAGTTGAGCTTGGCTTAATCCTGAGGCTGATCCTGCTCCATTCGCAGCCTCATCCGGCTGTGGAGAGTGGGGATGGCTCCGGGGAACTGGGAATTGTTGCTGGTGCTTCCCCATTTCCCAGTTTCTCAGCCTGAACTGGGACTGTTCAGCCTGGAAAAGAGAAGCTTTGGGGTGACCAAATTGTGGCCTTCCACTTCCTGAAGGGAATTCACAGGGAAGATGGGGCCAAACTATTCCCAAGAGCAAGGAGTGACAAGAAAAGGGGGAATGGGTTCAAGCTGAGAGCAGGTTTAGTTTAAATATTGGGAAAAGGCTCTTCCCTGGGAGTGTGGAGAGGAACTGAATAAACAGTAAAAATCTTAAAAAACGGTTCATGCCATTCCTCCTCCATTGCTGACTCTCCATGGAATGGCCCAGCCTTCTGGGAGGGCCTGACTGTGGGAATTCCATCCCTCTGTGTTGTGTCCTGGTATTTTTAGGATATTGAGTCCCAGAGATGGAAGAGAACACATTTTCCTTTTGCAAAATGCCTGATTTTCCAAGGAGAAAACACGCCTAAGGCATTGCTCAGTGTGACATGGATTGGCTGAACCCTTCCCACTACCCAGATCATGAGTGATCCTCCCATGAATGAATGGGAATTCTGCTTTTCCCAGGAAACTGAACCAGAGTCCAAGTGTTTGGCAGTGAAGTCAAACAAGAGACTGAATTTAGAGCTTTAGAACAAAACTATTTCCCTTTAGGGGGGTCTCAGTTGAGACGATCCTTGGAGGTCATCACTGGATCAAATCATCCAGCTCCACCATCCTGCACTGAATGTTCCTGTTCTTTATCAGGCCTGGAAAAATCCCCTCCTCATGGAAAAGCACAGAACGTTCAGTCTTGTCCAGGAGCCAGAGCTGAGTTGTACTTTTGGAGCTGCTCTGATCTCACCTCCCTTTGCTTTACAGCTTCCAAAATCCCTGGGATTCCTGCACTGCCACAGAATTCCTTCCTGATTTACACCAGGTTCAGGAAAGGTGGGATCAGGACCGTTGGGATGCAATCCCTGGATAGAGTCAGCTCCACACATCGCCCCTGCTAAATGTCATAATGCACCAGGCTTTTGTTTCCTTGGGATCTTTTAAAAAGCAATAAAAGGCCCCAGAATCCCGGGAGCACCAAACATCCAACAAAGTGACAGCCTGTCAAAGCTGCCTTCCCCAGAAACCCTGGGCCCAGCAAATTTTAAGCAGGAAAATTTATTCCCGTGTCGCTCATCTCTCCGAGTGAAAAATGGCCAGGGCTCCTCTTTTGCATGAGGGCTGGAAAACTCCATGGTGCTCAAACAAGCGGAGCGGCCTCCAACAGGACCATTCATCATCCGGAAAAGGCGGCGGCGACAACCCCAGCACCAAAAAGAAGAAAAAAAACAGGGAAAAAATATTAAGTTGTGGGTTTTATCCGAGCTTAAATGATCTCGGCCATTAATATGACACGACAGGCAGAGCACCACGCTCCCCTGGCTTCCCTGGTTTCCTTGGGATCTAACAGAGGTCTCCAGGACAGCGGCTCTATTAGCTGGTCACCCTTGCTGCTGTGGTTTCCCAGCTCCAGGGAGTTTTTCCAGGGGATTTTGGAATTTTGCCTGATGTTTGAGTTGAGCTTGTGTGGATTTCTGGGATAGGGCAAGGAGCAGGAGGGTAGGATGAGGGTTTGGGAAAGAGATGTGGAGAGAGGGGTTTGTGAGCAGAGCTTTCCACGCAGTTGGGAATGGATTTTTCTGGAGGAGCAGTTTCTGAGCAGAGCTTTCCACCAGTTGGGAATGGATTTTACTGGAGGAGTGGTTTCTGTGCAGAGCTTTCCACCCAGTTGGGAATGGATTTTTCTGGAAGGAGCAGTTTCTAAGCAAAGATTTCCTCCCATTTGGGAATGGATTTTTCTGGAGGGAGAAGCTTCTGAGCAGAGCTTTCCACCCATTTGGGAATGGATTTTTCTGGAGGGAGAAGTTTCTGAGCAGAGCTCTCCACCCAGTTGGGACTGGATTTTTCTGGAGATGGTTTGGAGTAGGAAGATTCCAGACTTGCTCAATTATTTTTTTCTCACAAGCCACACTTCCAGCTTGACTTTTGTTTGACTTTCTGAGGTTTGGGATGTTCACCCATTGCTGGAAGTGTTCAAGGCCAGGTTGGACAGGGCTTGGAGCAGCCTGGAATAGTGGAAGGTGTCCCTCCCCATGGCAGGGGTTTGGAATGAGAAGATCTTGAAGGTCCCTTCCAATCCAAACAATTCCATGATCCTGTGATTGCTCTTGAGCTTGGAGGACACGCTCCTTGTAAAGCAATCAGCTGTCACAGACCCCTCTGCTTTCCATGTCTGTATCCCATGGGATTAGTCCGAACAGTCCTGGATCTTCTTTCCAAATGTCCAAGTCTGTGATCCATCTTTTTGTTTTGTTCTCTTCCCACAAAATCCAGAACCCTGGAATTATTTAAGTTGGAAAAGACCTCCAAGATCATTGAGTCCAACCTGGGACCAATCCCCAGCCCAGAGCATTGAATGCCATGTCCAGTCGTTCCTTGGATACCTTCAGGAATGGGAACTCCAACACCACCCTGGGCAGCTCCTTTTCCATGAAGAAATTCCTCCTGATGTCCTACCTGAACCTCCCCTAAATGATCCCGTGATCTTGTGTTTGGGAAGGTGAACACAGACTTTTCCAAGAGTCCCAGACTTTCCCAGCTGCAGCCTGAAGGTCTGGCCTTCCTCCTGGGCACAGGTGGGATTCTCCCTCCTCCCTCGCCCCTGCTGGGACTTTTCCAGGTCCTCACATGGGACCCATCACGTGGAGCTCCTCCGTGGCCACCTGCGGAACAATTTCACGGGAGGCAGGAAGGACGTGGATCAGGATTTTATTTAGAAGCGCTGACTGATAAGGAGCTTAGATCCAGATCCTGGGGATCTTAATCCCCTGGGAGTTTTGGACGTGGAAATGAAATCAAAACCAGAGGAAGAAACTTTCGCTTTCTTCCCTTTCCAAGAGGTCCCTAAATGGGTGGGATTGATCCCTGGCCAGCAGAAGCTGATGGGAATTTCTGGTCGCTGATGTCATCACCCAATCAGGGAGACTCCAGGCCTCAAAATATCTTCCCAATCTTTCCTCATGTGATTCCTTGGCTAAAATCAGCCCCGAGCTCTACCTGACGTTGCCCAAACCCAAGGTCCTGCCCTTGTGACCTGTCCTGTGTCTGGTGACAGCGACCTGAGGTCCTGGCAGGGGAATTGTCACCTGCAGGGCAGCGTGAGGTGGATCTGTGGTGAGGTTTTGTCCCCAAGCCGGCTGAGCTGTCCCACGTGGTGACATCGCCCCTTCCACAACCCCACGTGAGTGTAAGACGCTTTCAGGGACTTTCAGGATGATGAAAATCCCAACAGGAGCCTGAGGATGAGTTTTCCCAATGGGAAAGTTTCCTCTCTGTGGATGCAAACACCTCCCCACCATTCCAAATATTTGACTTTGCCACTTCCTCAAGCCTGGGGAGATCCTAGAGAAACGTTGAAGCCCAAACCTTCAGGTGTCAAGGGTGAACCAAAGAATCATGGAATGGATTGGGTTGGAGAGGACCTTTAAAGATCATGGAATTCCAACCTCAACCACGGGCAGGGACACCTTCCCCTATCCTAGGCTGCTTCAAACCCCATCCAACTTGGCCTTGGACACTTCCAGGGATGGGGCACTCACAGTTTCTCTGGGAATTCCATTCCAGCCCCTCACCACCCTCACAGGGAAGAATTCTTTCTCAATATCCCACCTATCCCTGCCCTCTGGCAGTGGGAAGCCATTCCCTGTGTCCTGTCCCTCCATCCCTCATCCCAAGTCCCTCTCCAGCTCTCCTGGAGCCCCTTTAGGCACTGGAAGGGGCTCTGAGCTCTCCCTGGAGCCTTCCCTTCTTCAGGCTGGACATTCCCAGCTTTCCCAGCCTGGCTCCAGAGTAGAGAGGCTCCAGCCCTTGGAGCATCTCCATGGACTCCTCTGGACCTGATCCAGCAGCTCCACATCCTCCTGACATTGGAGATCCCAGAGCTGGGTGCTCCAGGTGGGATCATCACAGGCTTCAACACCTTCAGGGCAGATTCACAGATCTCTCCCTCCCTTTTCCCAGGATTCTATAGCTCAAACCCATGAAGGATTCTCTGTAGTTTAAGGTTTTTTCTTTGTCCAAATATTTTTGATCCCAAGGATTCCCTGGTTTCTGGGAGGAGTGGACAGGGACCTCTGGGAATGCCATCATGATGGGATTGATTTTATATTTCTCTTCTGTTGTCTCAAAACACACATTAAAAAAAACAAACCCAAAACCCAGTCCAGACTTTTATTTAAAACCAAGTCTCTACCTTGGGCTTAGCCAGGCCTGAGAGCACCTCAGAATTTTCCTTTAAATCCTAAGTGAAGCATTTGGCAAGAGAAGAAAAAATCGGGAAAAAAATCAAAAGCATCTTTCTAAGGTGTTTGGGAAGCAGAGAAGTTCCCTATTAAACAGTTGAGGTATCAAACAACCTTTTCCCCACTCACATAAAAAAATTCCCTGGATCTGACTTTAGAGCATTTTTGGCCATTTTGTGAGAAAACTTGGGAAAAAGATTAAAGTGATATCTCATGAAAGTCAAATTGAATTGGGTCTTTTTCTTTATTTTTCTTTTATTTTTTTTTCTTCTTCAAGGTGATTTTCCCCTTTGGATTTTATGGATCTTGGTGTTCTTCCTGAGGGAAGCGAGGAACAAAGTCCTTGGGAGGAGGGGGAGCTCTTCCTTGGCTGCTTTCATACTGAGCTTAAATCTGAGGAGGAAATTTATATAGATAAAGATAAATTTATAGATATTCATATAGACATGGATATGGGTGCATGTGTGAGAAAAACAGACTTAAGACAGGGCTTTGCTTTGGCTTAAAATATTAATTTTTAAGCTGACTCCTCTTTCCCATCCACTTCATTCCCAATTTAATCCACTTTAGACGTGGGGGAAACTGAGTCAGTGATCCTGATTGCTCAGCTCTTGGCTTGGCATATTTTGGAGCCTGGTCCTGGTCTCCTGGAGGATGAACATCCTCCAATGACAAGGAACAAACCCTGGGAATGTCATGAGGTGGAACCGCTCGATGACGCCGAGCCCACGCTGGGAAGTCCCCGCGGCTCCTGAGGTAATTTCTGAGCAATTCCTGACCACTCAAGCATTTAAATCCTTTGCAGACTCAATTAAAAGGTTTTGGGGGAGTTGCTGGGTGTTTTGGGAGGTGTTTTTGTTTCTTTTCCCCCTAAAATCCTTTTAAACACCACTAAAAAAGTCTTTCCTCATTACCGCAGCGGGATTGGCGGAGCGAGGACAAGGAAAGCCTGGGGTCATTCTGGGAATCATTAATCCTGCCGGACAGGAGCTTTGTTGGCAATTTTTCCCTCTCCAGCTGGGAGAGATTCCACTGTTCCCGAGAGCCTGGAGGAGTCAGACCCAGCTGTGGGCCCAGGCTGGAGCAGCAAAGCTTTAAGTACAGCGCTAAGCTGGGCTTATCTTCCTCACTGTGAGGCACGAAGGGGTTGAGACAGAAATTTCTCCTTGTTAGGGTTTTCTTTTCATCTGTGATTGGAGTGATCTGGGATGGTGGGAAGTGTCCCTGCCCATGGGAGGAGGTGGAATGAGATGGGCTTGAAGCCCATTCCAAGCCAAAAAATTCCATGATTTTAAGAAGGGCTCTTCCCCTGTCTGGTTTTACCAGCCCCATAAAACGGGATCTTTCAGCTGCTTCAGTTTTCCTTCCAGGCTGTCACATCCACATGGGACATTTCCCATGGATGGCAGAAGGCAGGGCCCACTTTGGGATGGCTCTCGGATCTCCTGGCTTGGAAACGAAGGAAAAACCTTCCCAAATCCCTTCCAATCCATCCTGGAGACCAGGTTGCTCCTTAACCCCCTGCTGGGATCAGTCTCAGAGCACTTTCCAAGTGGTGGGAAGATGTCCTGAATCCCTCTTTTCCTCCTCTTTCCTGCTTGGGATTGTTCCTTGCGTTCCTGGCAGTTTTGGAGCATCTTTAGGAAAAGCAAGGCTTGGTCTTTCCCTTCTTTCCCTCCGACATCCCAGTCCTTCCAGAATGCTGCCCAGAGCAATTCCCATCCTTGTCAATACTGCCTTGGATGGCTGGGTCAATCCGGTCAGAATTCACCCCGCAATAAATTCCAGGGATTATCAGGGATAAAACCAATCAATGAATGACTCATTCCCAGCCAGCACAGGCCAGGATTCCTGCATCCCACTGGGGGGTGACTTTTTGGGATGAATTTTCTCCTTTTCCTTGCTCTGCTTTGGTTCCCCACCCCTTCCCTTCAAAAATTCCTGCTTCCCATCCCAAACCCTGGAAGGTGCCTCCAAGGAGCCAGCTGGGCTCCATAAGCCCTTAAGCAGCTCGGGGCCATTCCCACGTCACCCAAGCCTCGGCTGGGAAGGCCGAGGTGAGCAGGACAGATTTTCGGGAGCTCATCTCCCACCGGGATGCTCCAAGGCTGGGGCAGACGTCGGATTAGGAATTATTATCTCCAATTATAGCAAGGCTTAATCCAGGGATGATGCTTTTGACAGGTGGAGATGAGTGGTGGATCCATCTCTCCTGACATTAAGGAGCTTCCAGCGGCTCCGGCGCTGTCCAGACTGCCTGTTATCCACAAGGATCCCAGCTCTGCTCCTTGCTGCTGCTGGACCCTCACCTTCATCCTGGAATAAAAAACCCCTTTGACCCCCCAAAAAAAGTCTGGGAAAGGGTTTCCAGCGGGGACAAACAAGAGGGATCAAATCCAGGCCCTTTTTCCTGGGGAAGGTGGCTTTGGGACACAGCAGCTCCAAGGATTTTTCCTTTAGTGCAGCACCTGACGTGGCACTTTTGCATCTGTGTCCTAACGAAGCGGTGATTAATTATCACCGGGGATCTTCCTAAAGGAGCCAGCACATCCCAAACCCGGCCCTGACTCCCCCGGAGCAGGGCCGAGCTCTCTGCTCTCCCCCTTCCTTGTTTTTCCACTCTGCTTTCCCTCTCCCACTAAATTAATCTCCATTGCTCCAAAGGTCTCTCTGGCACAGCCGCTGACCCAAGCTCAAATTGATTTTTTTCCCTCACCCCTCGCTGTTTTCTGCCAGCAAAGCACAGCGAGGATTTTTATTTTTTTTTTCTTCTTTCCCCACCTGGAATTATTTTGATTTTTTTAGTTTTGGAGGGACTAAACTTTGACCCTTCAGAAGTGAAAAGGAATTATTTCCATGCAGGGAAGGAGCCTGGAAGGTGGGGGCACTTTTTTATGGCTGTTTAAAGGGTGAAGTTATAGAGGCAACTCCTGGGGATTCATTTTTCCTGCTTTTCTCCTGCTTGTCCTGATCCAGCCGTGGGTTAAGGCCACTGATTTTTCCTGTTTCCAAAAAAATCAAGGGAAAAACATCCTGTCTTGTGGCTGGAAGATATTCTGGTGGCCCTGGCTTCCCCATTTTTTGGGAAAACCTTCAAATTAGGAAGAAATTCCTTACTCAGAGGGCAGTGAAACACTGGCACGGGTTTCCCAGAAAACCTGTGGCTGCCCCATCCCTGGAAGTGTTCAAGTCCAGGCTGGACAGGGTTTGGAGCAGCCTGGAAAAATGGAAATGTCCCTGCCCATGGCTGCAGGAATTCCATGATCTTGGAGGTCTTTTCCACCCCAAGCCATTCCCTGATTTTTGATTCACCCTTCACCATTCAGTTCCTCTCACTGACAAAAATGAGGCTCCTTTGGCAAATCCCTGCCTTTGAGGAGGTTTTCCAAATCTCTGGGAAAAACTGGAAAAGTTTCCTGCATGTTTCCCTCCGAAGCTTCCCATGTCTTTATGAAAAAGGAATTCCCACAAAATAAGAAAACTTCCTGCAGATGTGGAGCAGGATGGTGGGATCTGATCCATCTCCACTTCCAGTTTTTCCTCTTCAGAGAGGAGAATCCACCACCGTGGGCAGGAAATACTTCCATGAAGGAGAAGGAAATACAGTTATTACCCCTGTTCCATAAATAAGAGATGAATTAGGGAAAAAAAATAGGTTCATGGCAGGCAAGAGAATTCCCAGGACGTCCCTACAGCACTGGCTCCCATTGGGAACACCATGACTGTCCAGGGAAAACAGGTGGATGTAGGGAGCAGGAGGAACAAGAAAAATCTAGGAATGACGCTGATCCAGTGGTGTCCAACTTGGGGTTGAGAATTTTTAAGCACTTTTCCAGGGAATTTTTCCCCCTGGGAAGCTGGAGAGATGAATCTGAGTGCTTGATCCAGCTTTTCCTGCCTGGGAAAGGCACTGGGAGAGGGAGCATGGCTGGATCCTCCCAGGAATTCCCCATCTCTTGTGGGGTCTCTCCTTCTCTTCCCACTCCAGAGTCTGCAGGACCTGCAGGAGCTTTAATCCTGGATAAAACATTCCAGAACATCCCACTTGGCGCAGCAGGGCCTCCTCCCTCCATGCACAGCATTCCCAGGTTGTTCCTGGAGGGGCAGGATGTTCTGGAATGTGTTCCATGGGATGAGAGCAGCGTTCTCAGCCCTGGCATGAAACAGCGGATTTGTCTTGGCCAAAATCCAGGAAAATAGGACCCTGTGGATCTTCCCTTTCCAGGGCTTGGATGAGGAGCCAGCGATGCTCTTGGCAGAGGCACTGAGGGCAGTGTTAAACTGCATCAAAATCCAAGGAATTTTGTCCAGGGAAAGGTCTTCCCGCTTTTCCTCGGATTTTGAAAAAGGAGTGGGAATGTTTGAAAGCTTGGCCTGGTCCCACCACGGGATTCGGGAGCTGCATCCTGGCAGGGACAGGACGCTCAGCATCATTCCAGGGGTCAGCCTGGTGTTGGATTTCAGCTCCCAAAGCCCAGGTGGGGAAGCTGCTCCCAAAATTCCTCCGTGCAGCCAAGTCAGCAGCTCGGGAATTGGTTCCTCAGCAGGATCTGGGGACATCTCAAGGACGACATTCCTGCAGAGGCCACACAGGGATGGGGACACCAGGATGTCACACCCAGTGTGGAGTGACCGGGGTGGGATGAGGAAAAGTGAGAATTGCAAGGAATTTCGGATGGACTCATCCCTGAATTTTTATAGGAGCGAATCCGGGATAGGTGGCACTGGGCGAGTGTCCCCTCTGGAAGTGACTTGGGGACATCTGTGCTGAGGAGAACATTGGGATTGAGACATTTTCCTGCATCCCTAAAGCGGGAATTCTGGGCACGATCCCTGATCCAAGCGGACTCCCAGGTGGGACCTTCAGGAGGGAGATGGAAGGGGAACCCTGGGATCAGCCATTCCCTAAATTGTGCTCCTTGCTCGGAGCTGGAAAATCCAGCTCCTTCTCCAGTAGTTCTTTGCCATTGACACTTCACATTCCAGAGTCTGATGGCTTTGGGAAAAGGTGGAAACATCCAGAAAAGGAAAAATTTTGGGGCACATCTCCTGGACAAAACAGATCCAGGTGGTTTTGTGGTGTCCTTGGGATCTGCTCAGGTTTCTTTGGCTTTGCTGTGCCGAAAAACCTGGAATGGAGGGCAGGAAAAGGGAGAAGAGGTGGGGAGGAGGATTCCCAGCTGGGCAATATTGGGATGAAAATTCCTGTGTAATCCGGGTCTGCAAATAAAGGTCTGGAGCAGCCGGGAAAGGATTCAGGGAAGGATGGAGGCCTGGAGCTTCCCATGGGATATGGTGGAGTCGGAGGAGTTGTGACACCATCAGGTTTTTTGGGATGTGTCCGTGTCACAGCCGAGTGTGGGAAGCCTCCAGCTATCCCGGAATGCTCAAAGAGACTCTGGAAAAGCTGGAAAGTAGTGGGAATGCAGCGAGTCCTGCCAGGTTAGAGACACCTTGGAATGATACTGAAATCCTGGAGGAAAAATCCATGTAGGCATCTCCTCCTTGGAATGGGATCCCCATGGAATGGTCACAGCTCCAAGGCTGCCAGAGCTCAGGAAAAGTTTGGAAACATCGCCGTGGTGAAATTTTTGGAGTTGTCCTGAGCAGGGCCAGGAGCTGAACTTGATGACCCTTATGGGCCCCTTGCATCCTGAAGATCAGCAGGAATCAGGTCAGGAATTGGGGTGACGGAGAGATGGAAAACAGCAGGGAATTTTCCAGATGGATAATCCACTGGAAACCTGGGCTTTCCATCCCAGGAGAAGGTGTTTATTGCTCCAATCCCAAGGATCCAGGAACCTCCACTTTTCCTAAGGTTTTCCATGAACTTTAGCTTTTCCATGACTCATGAGGATTTTCCTGGGATGGGTCTCCTGCGTTTTTGGGAATGAGTGGAGGCATCATCCCCCAAAGCGTCTCCAATCCCAATCCACCCCCACTGACTCCGGGGATTTTGTGTCCTTTCTGCTGAGCTGGTTGGAATTCCAGGTGTGAGCTGGCAGTAGGATCATGTGAGGAGAGGGAAAACTTCCCTCTGGACATCGCTTCCCTTGAGTTTTGGGTGGAAAAACACAGAGTGGATCCACAAAAAAAAAAAAAAAATTCTTCCTGCCCTGAGGAAGCATCGCTGTGGATTTTAATTCCACCAAATTCCAGGCTGGATCAGACCATCCCCATTTTCACTCCTGAATTGATTAAAAAATCCATTAATAAAGGAACAAAATTCCACGGATTTACCTCGGGTGCTGTTTCGCCTCATTTGTCTTTATTTTTCCTGAATTTCTCAGTGTTTTCTGTGAGAAAATGAAATAACGAAGTCTCAATTCCCAAGTTTTTTTTCTGAAATGGAAACACTTCCTAAAAAGCCACCTGGGGAAACCAGGGGGCTTTAAACAAAGACAAAGAAATAACATTATGGAATCATGATATCACTGGAATATCTGTGGAATTTGGGCTTTTAAAGTCCAGTCAAACACCACGTTTTCTGGGTATTTTGTTCAAGCAACAAATTCCAATTCCCAACTCAATTTTATTCAAGTTTTGCAGGGGTTTCACATTTATTTTCTCTTTTCCTTTTTTTCCCCATAAAATATATATATATTTTCAAGGGATATTCCTGAAGGAAATCCACCATGAATCCACTCAGATTCCACAACCAACGGCCACCACGTGTGTGGGGACAACCCAGCAAGAATTCCACAAGGATTCCCAAAGGAGAGGTGAAAATCCCAATAAAATATTTGTATGATTCCCTTTCAGTGGAATTGGAAAGTTTTACATCCAAGGAGGATCATGGAGAAAGTTTGGGATCATGAGCTTGTAATCATTCCATAAATACAGGATTGGGGAATGTGGTTGGGACTTTTGCAGCTGTGGATTTTTGGAACAGGAGTGGTGCTGCTCTTATGGAGATGTTGGGGAGAATCATCCAGACTTTTCCAGCTGAAATCCATGAAAATCTGCTCAGGCCACAGAAATCCTTCCTGGTTATCACCCGTGAGACCTTCAGGGATGGGCACAAGGAAAATATTCCATGGGGACGGGTCAGATGAGTGATGAGATGAGTGGGAATGATTTGGGAAGAGGGCAAGACTGTGGGATTCATTTCCCAGACTGCAAAAAAAGATCTTTTCCCACTACTGGAGGCTCTGGAAAAATGGGATTCATCCCTACCTTGTGCCTGAGTTGCAGGAAGGATTTCAGACTCCTGGGATTTGCTGCAGGACACAGATGCCTCCAATCTCCAAAATCCTGGATTTCCCCTGCTCCAAAGCTGCTCAGAAAACAAATCATCTCCATGGGCAAACAGGGAATTTCGTGAGCGTGCAGATCCCCAGGATTATCCCCGACCATCCCCACCTTTCTGAGCAGATCCTGCCCCTCCTGATCCAAGCTTTACATGGGAATTTTATGATTCCAGGATTCCAAAGGATAAGGAAAGGGTTAAGAGGACCGGGAGCTGCCCCACTGTGGGGCTGGGAGTGGAGGGTTAAGGACCCTCCTGGGAATTCTGCTTCATCCACGGCCCATTCCAGAGGCTTTTTTTTCCAAGTTTTATTTACCTGTTCAATATCAGGGAGCAATTCCCATTGCAGCCTTAATATTCCAGGCTCCAAAGTGCCAACTCCACAAAATCTGTGTTCCCTCTTAAAGGAGCGCATCCCATCACCCCCTTCCTCCCTCTGTGGGGCATCCACGCATCCCTAAAAATGCTCCAAGAGGGACCAGCTGGCTGCAGGGACCATCTGCACATGGATTTGCACACACAGCACTTTTCCAGGGAATTTTTGGGTTGGATCCAGCCCCACTCCTGCAGGGAAAGCGCATCCATGGAAGTGAGGGCTGAGCACACACAGGGAATTGGAGGGGTTTTCCTCAAATGTGCTCATTCCAAGCCCATCCAAGGGCTCTGAGGGTGTCCCTTGGAGGTTTTCCAGGGAAGTGTGGAAAGGGGATCCCAGAGCGGTGTTGGGAAGGGAGGGAAAAGCAAAGGACAACAAAAAGGGATTATCTGGGATTTTTCAGTAGGATCTGGTGAGCTCCAAGGGGAAAAGGGGCTGGAAAACCACTGGAGATGGCCCAGGGTGGAGATTCCATGTCCGTGATCCATAGGGACAGACAAGGCTCCAAAGGCCTCGCTCAGCCCTGGGTGCTGCACTGGGAACACCACTCCCAAATCCCACAGGAATCCCAGGATTCCTTGAGACCCAGTGGATCCCAGAGCGTGACATCCCTGGATTGCATCCATTGGGATCTGGAGTGAAAAATCCCATCTCGTCCCAATTCCCATCCCGAGGAGGGATCCTTGCTCCAGCTTCAATCCTTCACCGCAGCTCCGTTCCCCAAACAGGTGCTTTTTCCCGGAAATCAGGACAATGCCAGGGGTTTTCTGGGACAGGGATGTCCCCCCTGCCCTGGTGCCAGATGTGCCCACAGCTGGTGGCTCCGGTGCCTCCTCTCCTCGTGCCGGGCTGATGGATGGATTCTCCCGGCAGGAAATCGCTGGCAGCAGCTCGGCCGATCCATCAGCTGCTCCTTGCTCCCCGTTTTTCCCTTTCCCAGCCGAGCTTGGCATCCATGGCCTTTTCCCCAAGGCTCGGAAAGCTTGGGAATGGGGACGGCGCAAGGAAAGGAGGAGCTGATCCCAGGAAATTGGGACATCCTGGTGGGATTCAAGCTTGGCGTGGTTTCAGTGCTTCCAAACCTGCTAGGAATTGTCTTCACATCCGTGTTTTTATTCCCAGATTTTGGATGGGAAACACTTCAGTGGTGGGATGGGTTTTACTTCCTTGGAAAGCCGAATATGAGGGGGGTTCCTGCTTTTCCCTCCATCCCTGAGGCTGGAAAGGGATATGGAGAGGGACAGTGGGGTTGGAGCGGGGATCCTGCTGGGAATCCTTGGCAGAGCCGGGCTCCTCGGAGCCGCAGGATTAGTGCTTGTCCTTGCATTTCTGAGGGAATTCTGTCTGCTCCGGAGGAGCCGGCTCGCCTGGTTCTTTTCCTGCTGGAGCCGGAATGCTGGGACAGGGAAAATCCTGCAAAGTGATGCTGGGACTCCAGCTTGGATTCCTCATGGCATGGGAGAGCAGGTCCCATGGGAATGCTGACCTGGATTTGGAGGGGGAAATGGGAAAATTCATTTGTTCCAAGGAAAAAGCTGGAAAGGCTGGGATGAGGCTCTGAACAACCGATCCAGTGAAGGTATCCCTGATTATTCCAGGGAATTGGACTGGATGGTCCTTCCCAAAATCATCCTGAACTCATGGAACAGGAATTGCACAAAATTCCAGCCCAGCTCTGATCCAAGACTCTCCTGTTCCCTCCGGATGAGATTTAATGACCCAGCTGGTCTTCCCAGATCCCAGGGGTATCCTGGTACCTCAGGAAGGGTCTCCGAGGATCCTGCATCCACACAAAGATGCCTCTTTTCCACCCTCTCCCGGCATTGGTATCAATTGATCCCTCTGGATCTGATGAGCTTGGGCAGGGAACGATGGGGAAAGGAGAGGGAAAGTGGGAAAAAAAGGAGGAAAAATCAGTGGGAAGGATTGGGATGCCATCATAGCACCATTATTATGTCATCAGCCCCACTCCAAGGATTTACCACTCCGGCTGTGATTTTCCTTGGAGCCTCCTGCCCTTCTCATTCCAGAGCTTTCCCAAAGCTGCTCTTGGCATAAAAAAACAGGGAACAGGAACATTCCAGACCTTGTGACATCCCCCTGGCCTCCCGATCCACTGCAGGTATTCCCAGAGGAACTTAGGAAACAGCGCTGCTGCTTCTTCCCTATTTTCCTTTTCACCTTTCATCCTTTGGGAATGAGCCTTGGAATTTTCCTGAGCCTGATCTGTTCTCTCCAATCATGTTTTTCTAGTTTTCCTTTATTTTCTGTCGGGAAAACCATAGAAAGCAGAGCCCAAACCTCTTGGAACAGGGAGGTTCAGGGATCAAAATCCTTCTTTCCTGCCTGTTCTACCTGTCCTGATATCAGGATAGAAATCCAGCTGGATGAGCTTCCCACTCTCCCAGCTTCTTTCCCCATCCCTTTCTGCTGAGTTTTGCTGGAAAAAGCATCAGGATGACACAACACCTGCAGCGTTTCCCTGTGGATAGGCGAGGAAAAAGGCTATTTTGGGATACCTGAACCACAGGAATAATCGTGTTTGCCTCGGCCTGATTTAAAGGAAAGATAAAAAAAATACATATTAAAAAAAAAATAGGATAAAGTCAACACATCCCAAAATTGGGTAATTAAGAAATCCAAGTCTCCGTAGGATCATTATCCGAGCAGCATTCCATGTGGATGGCAATTTTTAATGGCTCTTCCAGCGATTTAATATCCACTTTAATAGATCCGTGTTTTCCAGCACGCAGAGCCAGGGCAGGGAGGCAGATCTGGGCTCAGCAAGGATTAAACGATGGGATTGCATCCCATAAAAAGCTGAGGGAACACCTCCCACCCCTCAGCCTGGTGATTAGGGGAGATAAAAGATAAGGAGCAGCAGCAGAGCTGCCCCCACGTGCCTCAGTTTCCCATCCCTATGGAGCAAATCCAAGGGATTTAGGGGCTCCAAGCCAACCAGAAATGGGAAAAGCCAAATTTTCAAGCAGGGCTGACCTGAATCCAAGGAAAACCCGCCCAGATCCTCGCACGCCACAGAACCCTCCCTGTTTTCTCCAAGCTTTGAGCTACCTCCCATCCCAACCAGTTCCCACTGTGGGAACAGGCACAGAATTCCCAATCCTCCCAGTCCAACCTGCTGGCAATTTTTGAGCTTTTCCAGGGCGGTAACTCCCTGGTTTTCCTCACATCCCACACCGTGGGAATTGCTCCGTTCCCCCAGCCAAGCCTGGATTTGTTATTTGATCCAGAAATTTCAGCACTTCCAGGCTGTGGAGCTATTGAGGCTCCACCTGATTTCCTGCAGGGCTGGGCTGGATTCGGCACCCAGATGTGGCAGGCTCTGGATTCCCACATGGACCTCAGCATCCAGATGTTCTGGATTCGGGATCCAGCTGTGCCAGGATCCTCATTCCTGTGCGAGACTCGGAATCAGCTCCGGATCCAACACCCCCTCCCCAACATCCAGATGTGCAGAGCTCAGCATCCAGCTGTGCTGGAGTCATATCCAGCTGTGCCAGGCTCCTCATCCCTGTGGATGCAGGATACGTGCCCAGCTCAGCATCCAGCTGTGTGGAATCCAGCTGTGCAGAGGATCCAGGCCCAGCAGGATTCCACATCCAGCTGTGCAGGATTTTCCCGGGGTGTTCCGGCCGTTATGAGGCAACAGGTTTGGAATTATTTTGGACATGTGTCGGACATTCCCGTTAAAAAAGGGCTCCAGGGAGAGGCAGAGATGATCCACAGCTGGTGGCTGACAGGGATTCACTCCAGGGAAAGGGCAGGGAAAGTTTGGGCAGAGTGGGAACGTCTCATCCCTAAGATATCATCGGGCTGAGATCTTTCCTCAGGGAATTTTCTTTTAACCAAACGTTTTCCAAAGAGCTTTTCCTTGCCTGGAAGGAAGGGATAGCTGCAGGTTTTGGGGTTGTGGTTTGGTTTTCCTTCAAAAAGTTGGGATGCTCGGCTGAGCTGGTGGCTGGAGGTGACAATGCCACCACCCTGCCCTGTTCCCTGTCTCCGGAGTTGGGAATTTCCCCAGGGCTCGGCAGCACAAGGTTGTGGTCGCCGTGATTTTTAATTAATGCCATTGACTCGGAGTGAGTTGGGAAAGGGGAGGGCCTGGAACGGGAAATTGTCCCTTGGAGGGACAAAGCCTGACAACCTTGTCATCCCCAATTAGCGGCTAATTACCTCCATGACGAACATCTTTATTAATCCAATTAATAGCGCGGGTGGCGTGACCTCGGCAGAGCTGCTGACTCAGGGTGGGGCTCGCCAGGAGCGGGAGCAGGGGAGGAAGGAGAGAATTCCTCCTTTCCCAACTCCTCTTCCTCACTAATGAGTGGCTGATTCCCACCGATGTCCCGGCCTGATCCCAAATATTCCCTCTTCCATTCCTCCTTTCCATCCATCTGCTTCTTATCCGTTTGTCCCTTTATTCATCCATCCATTTTCCAACAGTTTTTTGGGGAAAAACAACCCCATCTCCATAGCAGTGGTCCAGGACACTGGTATGTCTCCCAGCTGGAATGTTGGGCTCATCTCTGGTGATCTGCAAAGGTCTCAGTGTGCAAATCTTCCCCGGGTGGGAAAAAAAAGCTCAGGATAGAGGGAAAAATAGATGGATGGAGTGATGGATCAATGGAAGGATGGAGGTGGGTGGATCTGTGGATAGATGGATTGATGGGAAGAGGGATGGACAGACGGATGGACGGATGGATATATGGATTTATGGATAAATAGCTGGATTTGTGGATAGATAACCGATAGGGGAGAATTAATGGATTGATGGATGAACAGATATTGACGGGATTGGAGCAAACGGATCAATGACATTGATATGGATGGGACCAGCAATCCAATGGGAATAGCTGGACACTGAAGGGTCACTGGAAGGCCGGACATGTGAGCCCAGTGCTTCCCAGTATGGAATGTCCAAACTGGGATGTCCCCTCTCAGGCAAGGCACAATCCCAGGGAGGCAACTCTGAATATCCCACATTCCCAGGGCTGGGAATTGCCGCAGGAACATTTTTTGTTTGTTTGTTTGTTTGTTTTTTTTCCACAAATCTCTTGTGGAGCGACCTCTCCTCCATCTCCCCCCACAGATGGAGCCTCAATTAAATTCGGGAATCCATTTTTTAATAGGAATTTCACCTCAGCTCCCTGCCGGGCCATTAAAGCCATTACGGCAGAGTTAAGTAAGGAATCCTGGGAGCCCCTGGAGCTGTCATTCCATGTTTATGGCCCAGGCAATGTTTGCTTTATTAAAGATTCAGGAGCCATTTCCGAACGTCTCCGTTCTGTCCTTCCCATTAAAGGCCGGACCCCGGAGAAAGGGTGACTGCAGGGAAAAAGAGGATTGCTCCTGAGATGGGAAAAAAAAAATAGGATGGGGTTGTTGGGAGAGTCTAAGGACATGGCAAGAGTTGGAGAAAAATGAGGTGAGGTGGGAATTTCATCCCAAAACTCAGGTGGGTGCTGCAGGTGAAGCTTTTCCAGCTGCTGCAGGGTTTTCCCTGGTTTTCCCTGGTAGGATCCAAAGGCAAATCCCTTCCTGGCCCAGCCACATGGGTTACCCAGAGAAATTGTGGATTCCCCATCCCTGGAAGTGTTCAAGGCCGGGTTGGATGAAGCTCTGGAATAGGGCAAGGTGTCCCTGTCCATGGAAGGGGTGGGAATGGGATCCCACTCCAAACCTTTCTGTGATTCAGTCATCCAGACATGCAGAGTGAGGGCTTTTCCTGAGCCACGACAGGGTCCCCCACTGACTTCCAGGTCCCTAAAATTCCATTCTTCCCACCACAATTCCCCATTTCCCCATTCCATGACCCTCCTCCCTCCTCTTTTTGGACTAGAGAGCCCAGACCATTCAAAAAACACCGATATCCTACAGAAAAAAAGGGGATCAAAGGAGATTTCTCTTCTCCATCCCTGTCCTGCTGCCTGGGCAGCTCCACCTGGGCCAGGCCCCACCTGCTTCCACATGGGAGACACTTGTTCCCACCCATGGGAATCTGGTCAAGCACTCCCCAGGAATGGGATGGGATAAGGGGTTATTCCCAAATTATCCCACTTATTCTCATGCATGGGGAGGTGGTCAAGCAATCCGATGGATGGGATGGGATGGGATGGGATGGGATGGGATGGGATGGGATGGGATGGGATGGGATGGGATGGGATGGGAT
>JAHLSL010000011.1:397726-408316 GCA_025920805.1 Petroica traversi
GATCCATGGGCTGGAAGATTTTTATTATGGAGGGTGAAGCTCCAAGAAAAAGGAAAATCAGGAAATTTGGGTGAATCCCTGTGGGTTTGCTGGGCACTCCATGATGGGGTTTTCAGGCTGTTTCCTTACTTAAGGGCCCCAAAAATCATCAGGAATTAAAAAAAATCCCAAAAATCCTCTTTCCATCTCCTCTTTGGTCTTAAAACTGCATGAAGCAGTCCCAGTCCTGGATATCCAAAGATTCCTTGGTTCCTGAATCCCCTGGAGCTCCTCTCTGCATGAACAGAGAGACCTCAAATTCTTGGTTATTGTAAAGTTATTTTTGCTGGTTTTTGTGCTTTTGACCAAATTTTACCCTACAGGACCACTCTGACTCCTGGTCAAGCCGGAGAAGGTTTGGAAAGCTTGGAAAGATCCAGCTCCATTGATTTCAGGGAAGAGGGAAGGAGCACCAGGCTCTGGCTGATGGAGAACACGTCACCAGAGGGGGAAGGCGATCCCGGCTCTGGAGTCACGAGTTTTCCACATCCACTGAACGTGGGTGGGAAAAGGATCTTCTGCAGCAGAACGACTTCACCGTGGGTGGCTTCCAAAACCTGGCACAGGAGGGCTGATGGAAGGGGAAAACTCCTCAAATTCCAAAATTATGTCCCAAAAAAAAAAAAGAGCTGGATGCTTGTTTTAACCCCGACTTGGTAGACGGGATAAAAAAAAGCTCCCGCAGCATTCCATAAATAAATCTGATTTTGAAAGCCCTGTTCCTGTTTTTTTTTTCCTATTTGAGGGGGTTTAAACCCACTTTTCTCCCGTGGGATGTATGTTCCCATAATCCAGCCCCAAATCCATGGGATTGGTTCATTTTCCCAGGATGTTGGGGAGGTGGTGTCCAGGTCCCCCAAGGAAAAACAGGGGGTCCCATGCCAAGGATTTGCGTTCCAGCCTGAATTCCCATTGATGAACTCTTCCAAAAGAAAGGGATCGGAAATCTCTTATGGAAACCGCAAAAAAGCAGCCTAAAACCTGCTGTGTGAAGAAAAAATTTCTTTATTGACCAATTTCCTTTTTTTTCCAGGAAAAAAGTCCTCACGGGATCCAATCTGAGCCCTATCCTTCAGTTCCCGTGTGACTTCCATGAATTCTTGTGACAAAAGCCACCACCTCCCATTGCACCAGGTTGGAGAGGGAAAACGTGGCTTGCCAAATTTAATTTGGATGCTTGGGATCTTGGCTTTCCCTGGAGCAGCCCATCCTGGATCCAAAGGATCTCTCCCAACCTCAACAGCTCAGGATTTGTGTAAAAATTACCCAAAATTGACTCATTTGGAGGATCAACCAGGGCTTGTTCCCCCTCACGGGTGGCACATCCATAACTCCCAACAAAAGTACTACAAACCCGATTTGAATCAGTGCTTTTTAATCCATAAAAGGTGAGAATCCATGTACAAATTAAAAAAAAAAACAAAAAAACCAAAATAAAACCCCAACACAAAAAACCCTGGAAATTAGGGAAAATTATCCCAACCCCACAAAACACAACCCCGAGGCCGGGGTTGGGCGATGCGGGCAGAACGCGACGGCTTCTCCTGAAATAAATCCCTCTCCAGCTCCGAGACGTCCGCGCTGGCATTCCCACATTTTTAGGACGGTGGGAAGATGCTGCCGAGATGTTTTAAGGGCAAGGTGGCCTTTTTTTTGTGACCCCACCCACTCCTTTCCTTCCCGCTCCCACGCCAACAGCCGGGAAGATGACGTGGGAAGCCAGGCTGGCTCCAGATGGAAGGAGGATCCAGAATCCGGCGTGGCGATGCCTCAGGCTGTGGAGAGGCCTCTTGGACAACAGCAGAGCTAAAAAATTTCCTCCTTTGGCTCATAAAAATCCCGGGATGGTTTGGCTTGGATGAGGTCTCAAAGCCCATCCTGTTCCACCCCCTGCCATGGGACACCTTCCACTATCCCAGGTTGCTCCTGGAAGTTTTCCTTCAGTAAAATCAGGATTTAAGAGCTTGGAAAATGGACAAGGAGCCACCAGAAGAAGTCACAACCCCAAGGGGACGCTGTGGCCACAAGATCCCGCTGCTCCTTTGAACCGCCCCTAAAAATTCCTTAAAAAGTACAAAAATACAATCTCATCTCTCCCCAAGGGAATTTTATACCACCCAAGACCAGACAGCTCCTCAGCCTTCAAAAAAAAAAAAAATGCACCAGGCAGGAACAGGATGGAGGAAATTTTGCCAATCTATTTCTGGGGATCCGGAGTCTCCCAGCGTTTCCAGCATAATTACCAAGATGCCTGGATCCATCAGGCCAGGCCAGGAATGCTGACAGCAGTGTTGGGGAATTAGCAACGTGTGCAAGATCCAACAGTAGCACAAATTTAGGAGTTTAATAATCTGGAGGAGATATCTTCCTGGAATTTTAATCTCCTCCCAGGAAAAATAAACCCCCCCCCAAGGCTCTTAGCTATTAATCTCCTCACGGAATATTTAGGGCAATCCACCTCTCCTGATTAAAAAAGCCAGACAACAACTGCAGGTTGAGTCCTTCCCTTTTCTTCCAAAGAATCCGGCTGGGCAGGATTTGCTGAGCCAAGCTGGGGGTTCATTTCCCAAAAAAAACCACCCCAACAGCACTAAAAATGGTCAAACCATCCTAATTTGAACCCATTTTGACGGGAGAGCCCCAACTGGGAGATGCTGCCTGGGTTGGACCCTGTGATGGCATCGCCACAAGTCATCGATGCCCACACATCCCAAAATCCCAAAAAAAAGGGGATTTTGGAAGGATTCAGTTGAAAGATTCAGCTCCTCCAGCAGCTCTTGGTGGCAGTGACAGTTGTGCCACCTTGTACCTTGCAGAGAAAGCCCAGGAGATGCTACAGAGGTGACACTTTTGCTTTAATGTCTGGGGCTGCCTTCGGCCAAGCAGAAGACACAAACCAGGCCCTGCTTTAGCACAGCTCCCCCCGACCCCTTTCGAGAACAAAACAAAATCCCAAAATTAACAAAAAACCCAAGTTTCCCCAGATTTGAGGGGATCATTGGATGCAGGACCTGGGAGGCGGAGGTTCCTCGCTCACCTCTCGGCACAGATCCGACCAGCGGAGCATTCCCGGGGCTGGGAGTCCTCACATCCCAGCCAGGCTTGGGAAGCTTCCTGGGCAGCCAGTCCTGGAGCTCAGGAGATGCCACGGGGGTGGTCAGTACATGGCCTCGTTGTCCCCCACGGCGGTGAAGGGGACACCACTGTAGGTGCTCTTCTTGCTCCTCTTGCTCCTCTTGCTCCACACCAGGAGCGTGCTGGCGCTCTTGCTGTTCATCAGGCTCTTCCTGCTGTTCTCCTTGTTGCTCTTCAGCATCCCGGACCCCGAGGACATCACTGCTGCCTTCCTGTCCGCCTGCTCGGGAAAAGGTGGAGAGGGGCGTGAATTCAGGCGAGCAAGAACCCCGAGGAATTCCGTGGCTTCCCGTGGGATTGACTTACGGCTTTGGGACATTCCGAGCCCTGCAGGGTGATCACTCCGATGTCCACCCCCTCCTTCCCGGTGCTCTTCAGCAGCTGGACGACCTCGGCGTGCTTGGACCACTTGCAGTCCTTGCCGTTCACGGAGATGATGTAGTCGCCCTCCTTCAGCCCGGCTTCCTGCAGGGAATGAGGGGAGACGGGCATGGATCGCCACGGAATCATGGAATGGTTTGGAAGGGACCTTCGGAATCATCCAGTTCCACCAGGGATGTCTTCCACTAGCCCAGGTTGCTCCAAGCTCCGTCAAACCTGGCCTGGGACACTTCCAGGGATGGGGCAGCCACAGCTTCTCTGGGAATTCTATTCCAGCCCCTTATCACCCTCTCAGCCAAGAATTCCTTCCCAAAATCCCACCTAAATTCCCACTTTTCCACTGAGAAGCCACTCCCTGTGTGCTGTCCCTCCATCCCTTGTCCCAAGTCCCTCACCAGCTCTCCTGGAGCCCCTTTAGGCACTGGAAGGGGCTCTGAGGTCTCCCCGGATCCTTCCTTTATCCACTCAGCTCCAGATATGGATCAAACCTGCTCCACACCCCAATCTTTGGGAAGATTTGAGTCTTCCAAAGAGGGATGTGATCCTGCTGCTAAGGAGAGCGTTGCTCCAGAGATGCTGGAGTCCAGATGGATGGGCTGGTGCTGAAGGAATGGGGAGGCCTTTTGGGAATCCTGCCAGGATTCTCCAGCATCTTCTGCTGGAAACCAAAGCTGCCCCTGTTTTTTGGACGTGCCATCTTGCTCCAGACACATCCCGAAACAATGGACAAGGGAGCCGGGTGGGCTCCCAGCAGTTAATAACTGAGCAAAATTCCATGTTTTTTTCCCTTAGCTGTCTCCTAAAAATTAATCACTTCATCACGCCCACCTGCAAACCCCAGGCTGAGCTCCAGCAGGGATGAGTCTCCCCATGAGCAGTTTGAGGACCTAAAAACACCTGAAATCCCTGCAGGCAGCTCCCTTCTGTTATTCCCATGGGAATAGCAAGGAATTGGGATACTCACGGCAGCGCAGCCCCCCGGGATGACCCCGGCAATGAGGACGGGGGAGTCTCCTCGCAGGGTGAATCCAAATCCATTCTCTCCCCTCATCAGGTGGACTCTCCGGGCTGGATACCACTTGTTCTTGGCTGAGAACACGGAGAGGGGGCCCTGGGATGAGGGAGGAACATGGAAAGCACCTCTTCAATTCCCTGGAATCGTGCAGCCTTGTAACAAAACCCAGCTCCAGGGATAGGGGAGGGGGCAGAGATTGTTTTCCTTGCCTTCTGCAGGGAAAACAATCCCAGCATCCAAGAAGGAAAGATGGGGGTTGAGGCTGTCTGGATCTGGTCCAGGAGCAGGGTGGTGGGACAGGTCACCGCTTCGGGATCACTTTTCCCCAGTCCTTTCCTATTTTCCTGACTTTTCCCTGCTTTTCCGATTCCCCCGGGAGCAGGATATTCCTGCCTGAGATGCACAAGCTCTCCCTGAGGAACTCAGGGGATGATCCCACCACAGATCCCACCAGAGTCCCCAACCCCACTCCTGCTCCCCAGGACCCCAAAAACCTAAAGAGGGCAGGGATAAAGCTCCGGTGGGATTTTCCTGGTGCCTCCTGCCGCCAAAACCCTCCTTCCCAAGGGTCCCTTGGGTGGGAAAAGCCCACCCAAAATTCCTGTGCCTGCTCCCCTGTCACCGGAGGAGCTTTGTGACCCAATTAGGTGTCACAGAGACAGATCCCAGCCCTCCTCCTCGGAAAACTGCCGGAGAGAGGGAGAAGAGGCTGCAGGAGGAAGGAATCCAGGCAAGCAGAGCATGCAGGGGAGGAGGAGGAGAAGCTGCTCCCTCGGGATGTTCCCATTCCCGGAGTTCTACGTACCAGCCTGTGGAAGAGGTCAGTCACCTTCACCTGGGAGAAGTTGGGGGATTTGATTTCGGGCTTCTGCTGTGTTTTGGCTGATGGGGAAGGGAGAGAAAAGCACAGACAGGGGGTGACCTCGGGCAGCTCTGCCATCCCAAAGAGGGACAGAGTGATCCCATAAGAGCCAAGACCTCAAATCCGGGAATAATTTGGACTGGAACTCCGGGATCACCCAGTCCAACCCCCCCTCTCCACAGCAGAACTCCCAGTAAATTCTTCCCACCCACAAACCCCCTCCCATCCAACAATCCCAAAAAATAACCCCACTCACGATGGATGTCCGGAGCCTCTCCCGTCTCAAAGAAATCCTCCTCGTGGTCGATCTCGGAATATTTGCTCAGGGAGCGTTTGTGGGCGAAGGACAGGACCTCCTGCAGGATATCCATCTTCCTCAGGATCTTGCACAGCCCATGGATCCTCATGGCCTCCTCGTGCTTCATGATGGCTTTCCTGAGGTGAGCTTTGCCTGCGAGGGAGCGGAGGGAGCTGAGCCCGACGGAGCGGCAGCTCCGGCGCCGTTCCCGCTCGGCTGCCCACGGATTTCAGGAGCGGTGCCACCACCCTGCTGTGACTCAGGGACAGCCCAGTCACGTTCCCAGCCCTAAATGGGGTCGGTCCCGGCCCATGGAGGGCTGGGAAGGGACCTTGAAGGGTGACCTACTTCGCTCCCCCGGCACCGGAGCTGGCAGATGTTCCTGAAAAACCACCCCCGATGTCCCTCCTCATGCTTAACCTCAATCTCCTGAGCAAATTAACTTCCCTCCATCGCCTCGGATCCCTCGGGAATGGGAATGCGGAGAACAAGACAGCCCCGTCCTCTCCTTGGGAAGGTGCAACACATCCCTGTTTTCTAGGCTAAACCTCGTCCTGCAGGTCCTGCTCTCCATCCTCTGCTCTTCGCCCCTCTCCACTTGCCTTCCACACCTTCCTACCGTCGGGAAAGGGAAGTGGTCGGGAGAGAGGAGCTGAAATTCCAGGATTTCAGCTCAGAGCATCTCCTCCGTGGGAAAAACTGCAACCAAGGCAGCCGTATCCAAGGCTGAACTCCCAGAAAAGCTCTCCCCGTGTGTCTCATGGAAACACGCGTGCCTGTGGCATTTCACGCTCGGGACACACGGTGGCAACAGAATCCAGGGAGACGAGGTTTGCTCCAGACTCCCGGAATTCCGCAGCCTGAGGAAAACTTAACAACGGAGGGGAATGCTTTGGGGTTGGATGGGAAATGGAGAGGAGACTCCCCCCAGTCCCCGAGAATATTTGTCAAATCTGTAAAATGTGAAATTATGGGAATAATAATAATAATAATAATAATAATAATAATAATAATGCAATGGAATGGTTTGGGTTGGAAAAACCTTAAAGCTCATCTCATTCCAATCTCCTTCCACAGGCAGGGACACCTTCCACTATCCCAGGTTGCTCCAAGCCCTGTCCAACCTGGCCTTGGACACTCCCAGGGATGGAGATCCACAACCTCTCCAGGTTTTTCCCTTCCTGTAAACCAAATCTAAGCTGAGCTTGGTGTCTGCACATCTATTTTCCACCAGGAATGTTGATTTCCCCTCAGGAAAATCAGGCAGAGCTGGAAAAGCTGACACAAACCAGGTGACCACAGCTGAGGTGATGTCCCCATAAACCACTGGGATTTCGGGGTTTGTTTGGAGGTTTCCAGTGAAATCTGGCTGAGAATCCTAAAGGATTTTGCTGAGGCCAAACTCATTCCCAGTGGGATCTGCCTCCTTGTGCAAAGGAGGGAAAAGAGCTCCTGAGGGAGGCAACACCCCAAATTCCCAGTGTTGAGTCTGCTCTCGACGCAGCCCCGTTGAGGAGGGGCTGCCAAAACACGACTTCAGCTGAGTAAGCAGCGTCTGTTCTTTTCCCTGGAGCTGAAATTCCGCATGGGAAGAAGTTCTCGTCTCCCAAGAATTCGCCGCAGCTGAAAAAGCCACCCCCTGAGCATCTGCTGTGCCTTGTTTTCCAGCCAAGTCAGCCCAAAACAAGGAGCTTCCAGGATCTCCGTGTCCCTACGGATTTCTCCGTAGCGTTGGGTGGCGTTACCTGGCTTGGAACACCTGGAATTTTTCCTGCCAAACGCGGATGGACAGGTTGGGACAAAGCCCCAAGGGGACTGAGATGTTTTCCTGCTTCCCAGGAGAAGAAATCTCCTGAGAAATTCCTGCATGGAGAGGTCCCCCTAAAATCATTTGGAATTGTGGAATTGTGGGAATTGTGATGGGATCCAGGAGTTTGTGCTCACCCAGCTTCCTCCTCTCCTCGGGATCCCGCAGCAGGGCACGGAGCGAGGGCCCCTCTGGCATGGTGACATGGAATTGCAGGAAAGCCTTCTCCTGCTCCAGCAGCTCGGCATCCGAGGGAGCTGCGGGAAGCAAAGGGATGGAGATGGGATTAGGGAGAGGTCAGGGATGCACCAGGATCTGAAGTTAAGGGCCTCCCTTCCTTCCTTTGCTCCAATCTGGAAGCAGGATTGGGAAAAGAGAGCCCTGGAAATTCATCACCTGGAGGTCACTGACATGGAGAGAAATGAGACAACAAAATCAGGGAATCATGGAATGGTTTGGGTGGGAATGGACCTTCAAGACCATCCAATTCCAACCCCCTTCCACGGGCAGGGACACTTTCCACTTGGCTCCAAGCCTTGTCCAACCTGGCCTTGGACACTTCCAGGGATCCACGAGCAGCCACAGCTTCTCTGGAAATTCCATTCCAGCCCCTCACCAACCTCACAGCCAAGAATTCCTTCCCAATATTCCATCTATCCCTGCCCATCCCTGTGTCCTGTCCCTCCATCCCTTTTCCAAACTCTCTCTCCAGCTTTCCAGGAGCTCCTTTAAGCACTGGGAAGGGCTCTGAGGTTTCCCTGGAGCCTTTTCTCCAAGGGGATCATTCCATGGAAAAACAGAGATGGATGCAGCTCTCCCAGGCTCTCCAAACCCCACGCTGGGCTCTTTAAACCCTTTTTTTCCAGCACAAATTGTTCCCAATCCTCTTTGTCTCACTCAGGGCTGCAAGGCACCCACTTTCCCTGGACACAGAGAGGGATGAGAATCAACCCAGGATATTCCAGGGAGTTTTGTGGCTCCACACAGAGGATCCCAAAGCCTGGTCAGCACAGGGATCCAGAGGATTGGGAACTGGCAGCTCCAGGGCTGGCTCTCCCCGTGCCAGCTCCTGCCCTGTCAGCATCCCTGAGGGATTAAACTGCAGCGTAAAGAATTTATTCCCAGCTGGTTATGGAAGCAAAAGGTTTGTTATTCTGACAAGAGAGCAGGAATGTGAGATCCCAACAGCAGGAAAAAAAAAAAAATCCCAAATTAGGCATCTCCTGCAGATTTCTGCTTCCCTCAGTGCCTAAGGATTTTAGGGAGAAGGTTTTCCCTGCCCCTTGGAGCCCCATGGAATCCCATCTCCATCGTCATCCTCTCCTGTCTGGATCCTTCAGCCCTTCCAGCTCTGCATTATCCCAGTTTCTCCCATCTCCTTGCCCCATCCAGCTCCTGCAACGCCCACTTGGAACAAGGAAGATTTTGGGAAGGCTCTGGAGCGGGGGAGGGTGTGAGGACAGTCTGGCACCCGTTGGTGTCACCGACACTTTTGGCAGCCAGGCCCCAAAAAAGCTTCTCAGCCACCCACCAGGTGACACCAAAGGTCACCAGGAGCATCTGCTGCCCATTCCCAGATCCTCGGCTACATCCCAAAATTGCTCCCAGGGTGTCGGTGTGGTGGCACAGATGGACATCAAGGGTCACATCTTCAAGCCACGCTCCAAGTGGCTCCATGGAACCTTGCTGCCACCACCCTGAGATTCCCAGGACACCCATCCATGAGGTTGGAAGTTAAATCCGAGGTGTTTTTGGGTTTATTTTTAATTTTGGAAGCCCTCAGCTGGCCCAACACAAGGTGACCTGAAGGATGCTGGGTTTAGGACATTGACAGGAGGGCAGGTGACCCCTATTTCCCCACCCTGCCCCAAAGGGGACAGCAGGTGACATCCCTCCAGCAGCTTTTCCCTCCCCTTCTTAGGACTTTTCCCTAAAAACCAGAAATATGGGAAAATCTGCCTTGAGGATGAATCGCTGAGTCCATAACCCAGACCCACAGCTCAGAGCATCCCAAAAACTTCACGTGGTGTAACCACTGACTTCCTATCACCTCTTTTTTTGGGGAATCCCACCCCAAAAACAGGAATAATGTGGGATTAGTGCTTGGATGAGCAGGAAGCTCCTCCAGGTTGGACACTCACCGGGGCAGTCGCAGAGGGCGATGGCAGCAAAGTAATGGGAGAGGGCTTTAAAATGCTCTGACTTGACGTGGACCATGGTGGTCCAGGAGAAAGGAACATAATCCTTGACGTGGGGCTGGCTCATGGTCTGGTGCACCAGGGAATAAACATCTTCCACCTGGGAAGAGGGAAGAGTTGGGATGCAGGATGTCCCTCAGGAGATGGTGACAGCAGGTTGTGCCCTCCTGGAAGGTTCCGACATCCTACAAAATCCCACCAAGTCCTCTCCTTCCCAAAATCCTCACCCGTGCTGCCTCCTGAGCCAGCTGCAGGCGGGCCAGGAAGTCGTTCTGGGCACGCAGCAAGGTCATCTTCTCAAAGACACACTCCTGGACCTGGGCCACCATCAGCCTCACCAGCATGGTCAGGGAGGCCGCGCTCATGTCCAGGCTGGGAGCGTTGGAGAAGTTTTCCTTCAAGTAGTTAAAGGCACCTGGAAGAGGGAAAAGCTCCTGGGAGTCACCAGTGAGGAGGAGGAGGGTGGGACTTTGGGATCAGGAAGGTTTCCCTCCAAGAACACCAAACATCTCACCATCCATGGTGGGCAAGAAGATGTGGGGTCCAACCCTTGCCATCTAAACCATCCTTGTGCCCAATTTCTCCTCCAAAGCCCCTGGGTGATCCCAATTCCAGGCTTTGTTTTTTCCATGGGGAGATGGACCAGCATCTCTCCTCTCCTCAGCTGGGGCATCCCTGTTGGATCGTCCCAACTCCTCTTCCCAACCCACACAACCAACGTGGAGCCACCTCGGATTCCTTGGAGATGCCTCTTCCCATTCCTCCCTGCACTTCTGTGGATCATTCCCGCCTTTGGGAAAAGCTTCCTGGGAAGGGAAGGAGGGAAGGGAAGGAGGGAAGGGAAGGAGGGAAGGG
>JAHLSL010000011.1:412331-425675 GCA_025920805.1 Petroica traversi
ATCCTGTTGGGAAGAGCTCCAGTGGAATTCTCAGGAAAGGGGGACAAAGCAAGGTTCTTTCTTCGGGATATCAGCGGCCAGAGGATGCTCCATCCATCCCAAAACATCCCAGTATCCCCTAGGAAAGGCCTTTTGTCTCTCCTTGCAGCTCTAAAATAAATCACTGACATTCCCAGGATGGAAACTTCCCAGGAATTCCACGCCCAAATCCTCCCCTCTCCTCCAGCCCCCACCCTGTGGTCCCTGACCACGGAAAGGTTTGGGAACCCCTGAAGGTCATCCCAAGCCTGAGCCATGGGACAGAGCAGGGCGAGAAGAGCCTTGATCCCTGAAAAATTCCACAGCAGCGGGAAAAATGAAATCCCAAGGGAACAGGCTGCTCTTCCCAGACCCACCTGTCGTTCTGATACACATCCATGCTGCTGTTGAGCTCTTCCAGCTCTTCCTTCAGGAGCTGGAGGTTGGAATTGACGTAGCTCAGCTCCAGAGCCACCGTTTCCTTCACCTTGTGGTTGCTGGTGGCCCTGCAAAACAAAAAAAAAAAAAAAAAAAAAAGGAGGATCAGAATTCCCTCTTTTTATCCTGGAATTTGTTTTTTCTGCTCCAGACTGAGTCACCCAGCGGTGGAATCCATGTGCATCCATGCCCAGCTTTCCCACGGGATTGGAAATCCCTCTGGTTCTTCAGGTTTGGGTGGGAAGGAACCTCTGAGGGTCATCCCATTCCAACCCTTCCACTATCCCAGATTGCTCCAAGCCCCATCCCACCTGGATTTGGACACTTCCAGGGATGGGGCAGCCACAGCTTCTCTGGGAATTCCATTCCAGCCCCTCACCACCCTCTCAGCCAAGAATTCCTTCCCAATATCCCATCTATCCCTGCCCCCTGGCAGTGGGAAACCATTCCCAGTGTCCTGTCCCTCCATCCCTCATCCCAATTCCCTCTCCAGCTCCCCTGGAGCCCCTTCAGGCACTGGAAAGGGCTCTGAGCTCTCCCTGGAATCTCCTCTTTCCCAGGCTGAACATTCCCATCCCTCCCAAACTTCCAGGATCAGGGAAGTCAGAATGTCCAGGCAGAGGCTGCCCCCAGGAATTTCTGCTCCAGAGTAATTTTCCCCTTGCCCATTCCCATTCCAATCTCCAATCTGGAGATTTCCCTTGCCCATTCCAACCTCCAGCCGGGCTGCGACCGCTCCAAGTGCTCCCTCATCCCAGATAAACGGTGGGATTTGAGGACGAAAATCTCATTTTTGGGTGCACAGAATCCTCTTGGAAGGGAAAAGATTTGCTGAGCTCCCTTCCCTGCTCCCGGCAGGAGCTGGAAACAGCAGGGATTGATTCCAGCTGCCCTCAGCAGGAGCAGCTCCCAGGCTGATTATTCCCTGCTTATCTGCTCCGAAGGAAAGCAGGGAGAGATAACCCAGAGCTGTTATTTTCCCTGGATCCCTGACCCATGCCGGGATCCAGGGAAAATAACACATGGAAAAGCTCAGCTCCACCAGGAAACTGCTTCCCTCCAGCTTTTCCAGAGTATTCCCTTTGACATGGATTTTTTTTTTTAATGGATTAAACCCTTTTGGGTTCAAAACTCCAGGGTTTTCCTTGGAAAATCTGGTGATTCAGAGTCTCATCGTGCCTCTCCTTTGCTGGGATTTTCCAGGAATTGATTTTATTCCCGACAAAGCCAGACCACAGCACATCCAAAGATCCCCGTGGCTGCTTCCACTGAAAAATCCTTCAGCATCCCTGCAATTCCCCAGGCAGCATCACCACATCTTTCCACACCAACCAGCAGTCAATCCCTATAAACCAGGATTTAATTCCTATTTATTTCCCCCTGCCACATCCCAACACCTCCAGAACACTGTCACTCCAAATTTCATCCCATATGGATTCTGGAGTTTTCCCTCCTTTTACCCAGCTGTCAACAATTCTTTTGTTTTTCAGCAGTCACCTGATTATTTTCCAGGTGTTTTCCCACTGTTTCCAGGAGGATCTGCTCCATGATTTTGCCAGGATTCTGTCACCAAGGAAAGGTTTTCCTGGGGGACACGCACGACAAATAATTCTGGAATGGCTTTGGAGGGACCTTCAAAATCATGGAATTCCACCCCTCCACACCACAGGCAGGGACACCTTCCACTATTCCAGGTTTCTCCAAGCTCTGTCCAACCTGGCCTTGGACACTTCCAGGGACGGAGCAGCCACAACTTCTCTGGGAATTCTATTCCAGCCCCTCACCACCCTCTCAGCCAAAAATTCCTTCCCAATATCCCACCTAAATTCCCACTTTTCCACTGGGAAGCCATTCCCTGTGTCCTGTCCCTCCATCCCTTGTCCCAAGTCCCTCTCCAGCTCTCCTGGAGCCCCTTCAGGCACTGGAAGGGGCTCTGAGGTGTCCCTGGATCCTTCCCTTCTCCAGGTTGGACAGGGGAGCTCTCCCAGCCCTTGGAGCATCTCCGTGGCCTCCTCTGGATCTGCTCCAGCATCTCCACATCCTTCTGCTGTTGGATCTCTGGATGCAGAATTCCATGTGGGATCCCTCCTGAGCAGGGCAGAGGGGCAGAATTCCCCTTTTTCTGCTGTGGGATGAGCCCAGGACATAGGGAATTTTCTGGGATTCATTTTGTGATTTATTTTCTTTCTTTCCAAGAACCCGGCCACTTTTTATCTCCCCCATTCCTCCACTCAATCCCAGTATTTGAATAAAGCAGGAAAAGTTTTCCTCTGGCTCCTCCCATTTATTTACCCAGCAAACAAATCCACTGAGCAAACATCCCACGGATTATTCTTTCCCAACACCTCATTCCTGCCAAATTTTCCAGGGAAAAGACATGGAAAGGCCAAACAGGATTATTTTTTCCAAGCATTTGGGGTAACCTGTTTTTTACATTTAAAGGCAAAAATCCCAGAAAATTCAGCTCCAAACCACTCCAGGCTGGACAATCCACAGCTTTTTTTCCACCAGCACCAGGTTAAAGATCCAAAGGAATTTTATCCATGCGCCACAAATCCTTCATTTTGAAGCAATAACTTTTAGACTTGCAACATAATCCCCTTTCCTCCTCCGCCTTTAATTTCAGCCTTGATTATTCCTTCCTTTTCCCCCCCTCTCCCAAAGATTTCCCAAGTTTCATAAGCCTGGAGCACCGGAATGCCAAGAAAACAACTTTATTATGCAGCTGGAATTGTGGGAGGGAGGGAGGGAGGGAAAGTGGCTGCTCCAAAAGACACCCAAAAATGCTGAGCCAGCCAAAAAAGAGCCCCCTCAGTGCATTTTCCCTGATAATTAAGAGGTGTTTTGCATCCCGTTTTTCCCTCGCTCCCCTTCAGCTCCAATTCCAACCAAAACCAGGCTGATTCCTGCTGAGCCAGCACATTTCCCTCTGGTTTATTTTTTCGGGTTTTTTTTTTTTTGTTTTTGCTTTTTTTTGTTTTGTTTTTTGGGGTTTTTTTGTTGGGTTTTTTTGTTGTTGTTTTGGTATTTTTTTGGTTTTTTGTTTTTTGTTTGTTTTGTTTTGATTTTTTGTTGGCTTTTTTGTTGTTTTTTTTTGTTTGTTTTTGGGTTTTTTTTGTTGTTTGGTTTTTGTTTTTTTGATTTTATCACAGGAGAGGCAGAAATTTGGATTCCGTGGTTTTTGGGGATTTTTTTCCTAATTAAAGGAGGCACAGCAGCAAGGATGGAGCACTGGGATGTCTTCATCCCCCAGGAAAACACTATTTTTTTAATGGATCAACCATTATCCCCTTCTTCCAGGTGCAACAGGAACGCTCCATTGGTGTTAAACCATTCCAGTTCACAAAGGGAAAGTAAATTTTATTTTATTTTATTTGGGACAAAAAAAAATAAGTCGGCAAAATATTCCCAAAAATTTGTGTTTTATGGCAGATTTATGGAATTTTTTTGTATTAAAGACCTGCCCCAGCCTGGAATTTGCTCCAAAATACTAAGGAAAAACTAAATAAACACAAGAGATGATAAAAAAAGTCATTCTTGGGTTAAAATCCGTGTGGATGTGGCATCATCTGGGGACAGGTGGTGGCCTTGGGAGTGATGGGGGAATGGTTGGATTCAATCCTAAAGGGATTTTCTGACCTGTTTATGATTCCAAAGCGGATTTCATGGACGGGTTGGGTTGGATATTCAGGAACCTCCAGCTCCACCCCCTGCCATGGGCAGGGACCTTTCCCTATCCCAGGTTGCTCCAAGCCCCATCCAACCTGGCCTGGGACAATTCCAGGGATGGAGCAGCCACAGCTTCTCTGGGAATTCCATTCCAGCCCCTCACCATCCTCACAGGGAAGAATTCCTTCCCAATATCCCACCCATCCCTGCCCTCTAGCAGTGGGAAACCATTCCCTGTGTCCTGTCCCTCCATCCCTCATCCCAATTCCATCTCCAGCTCTCCTGGAGCCCCTTGAGGCACTGGAAGGGGCTCTGAGGTTTCCCTGGATCCTTCTCTTCTCCAGGCTGGACATTCCCAGCTCTCCCTGCCTTGCTCCAGAGCAGAGACGCTCCAACCCTTGGAAAATCTGGACTCACCCCAGCAGTTCCATATCCCTTGGATCCACCTGCTGGATTTTGGGGCCGGAGCTCTGCATTCCAAGCCCAACCTCATTCCCGTTATCCCATATTCTCCCACCCTGCTTTTGAACCATCTCCCACCAGCTGAGCCTTGGGTATCAAGACTCTATTCTAATCTCCAACCAAATTCCAGGCTCAGGAGGATGCTCAGGGGGGTCGGGACTCACCGGAAAAGGTTTTCTGCTCCCGCCCTCATCCTCATTTCCTTGTTGATCTGTTGGTTGATCCGGGCCCGGCGGTGCTGGAGTTTGCTGCGCTGGGTCTGGGCAAAGGGGTCACAGCCCTGCTGAGAGAGAAGGGCAGGGGGCTCATCCCAAATCCACGTTTTGGGATTCAAAAAAAAAAAAAAAAAAAAAGAAATCCATTCCATAATTTGTGCACTTCCAGAGCTCAGAGGAACAGAATGGTTTGGGTTGGAAGGGGCTTTAATGGTCATGGAATTCCATCCCTTGCCATGGGCACCTTCCATTATCCCAGGCTGCTCCAACCTGGCCTTGGACACTTCCAATGGATGGGGCAGCCACAGATTCTCTGGGAATTCCATTCAGCCCCTCACCACCCTCTCAGCCAAGAATTCCTTCCCAAATTCCCATCTATCCCTGCCCTATTCCACTTTAAAGCCATTCCCTGTGTTCTGTCCCTCCTCTCCTTGTCCCAAGTCCCTCTCCAGCTCTCCTGGAGCCTCTTCAGGCCCTGGAAGGGGCTCTGAGGTCTCCACGGATCCTTCCCTTCTCCAGGCTGGACATTCCCAGCTCTCCCAGCCTGGCTCCAGAGCAGAGGAGCTCCAGCCCTTGGAACATCTCCATCGACTCCTCCGGATTTTCTCCAGGCGCACCACGTTCTCCTGATGCTCAGAGCTGGATGCAGAATTCCAGGTGGGGTCTCTCCTGAGTGGGGCAGAGGGACAGAATTCCCCTTTTCCTGCTGCCCACGCTGTGGGATGAGCCCAGGACACCAGGAATTTCTGGGTTGGGCCACACTGAATTTTCCACCCCTCAGACCTTTCCCTTCCCCTGGAATAACCATTTCATCCCCCAATTCCCCAGGTGCTGCCAACAGGGATTTCTTTCCCTGAGCTTTTCCCAAACTTGGCCGTGGACTGGAATTCCACATGCCCTTCCCAGGCTCTGGACACGAGCCAAGATCCAGGGGGGCTGGAGACGACCCCAAAGCTCGGGAACAGCTGTGACCCCAAGATCATCTCCGGGATATGGAGCACAGGGAGTTCACGGGGATGCAGGAATGAGAGGCACACGGCACTAAAATTGATTCCATCCTTCCCGCGGCCCTGGCTCGGAATTTCTGCAGACAGGGAAAACACGCTGGATTCCCCACTTCAGGAAATAGCAGCCAGCAAATTCCCCCTCTGGCTCACAGGGTTATTATGGGATCCCCCAGGGATTGGGGCTGCCACGAGGAGCGTTCCCAAAAAGCTCTGTCCAAGTGGGGATGATTCCCATTGTGCATCCCAGATTCAGAAGGATGAAATGAGCCTCTGGAAGATCCCTGATTAAAAAAACAATCCCTGGTTAGGAAGGCACAAAGCTGGGAAGTTTAAGAACATGGGAAGTTCTGAGCCTGCAAAGCGTGGGAAGATCCTGGAATCATGGAATGGTTTGGGTTGGAAGGGACCCTAAGGATCATCTCATTCTGACCCCTGCCCCAGCACAGGTTTCCCAGAGAAGTTGTGGATGCCCCTGGAATTGTTCCAGACCAGGCTGGATGGGGCTTGGAGCAACCTGGGATGGTGGGAGGTGTCCCTGGCCATGGGAATGAGATGATCCTTAAGGTCCCTTCCAACACAAACAATTCCATAATTCCATGGAATGCTTGGTCACCTCTCCGGTAGGACCTGCCAAGGAGGAAATGGAAAATTTTTTGCATTTCTATGGATTTCAGCCTCCTTAAAATTAATTCCTCACCTGTGAAGTCCACTGAGCGCTGCTTCCTTTGGAAAAGGGTCTGGGATTAACACTGGGATTTTCATTTAAGGGAAAGATTGGAGCTCCTAATTGGTACCTTGGAGACTGAGGAATCAGAGTGACTCCAGCTGGTCCATAAATCTATGGGATTAATGCTTTACAGTAATCCATGGATTTGATGAAAGGAACGAGCTGGAAGCATAAGAACCCAATTATTCTGGAAAAGCAGTGGGATTTGAGGAAAACACCCCAATAACTGCACAAATCTTGGGAGTGAAACACTCAGGAGCAAATACAGGGAAGTCCAGTCTGGAATTGTCACTTCTGGATTTCCCCTGGGGGGAGAATCCACCCATTCTATTCCCTCCTAGAGAAAAAAAAAATAAATCTAGGAATCAGAGGAAAAAGGGAAAGGATGAGAAAACCAAACCAAGGAGTAAAGAAAAGGTGCTCATTAAAATTCCAAGGTTTAATTTCAAATTTCATGATGAGACCTCTCAGAGCTTGACAGATCCAAACACATATGCAAATGCATGCAAATGAGACCGTTCCAGGCTCCCTCTCTGCCTCCAGACCCACAGAAATCCATGCAAAGTTCAACAGGTGGGAAGTTTCTCCAACTCCAGCTCTTCCTGCAAATTCCAGCACCTTGGAGTCCTTCCCACCTCTGGCAAAGGTTTGTTCGGAAGCAGCCAGAGGATTTTAAAGGGATTTTTTTTGTGAGGAAAAAGGAGCAAAAACCACCTGGAGACACAGGGAAGAGGCCTGGGAAGTTCAGGTGGGATGATGGAAAAGGCCCAAGTGGAAGGATCATCCAAACCCAAAATAAAGATCCGTGTTGGAGGGAAAGCACTGGGAATGAACGAAGGAAAGGAGTGGGATAAAGAAAACACTGGGATGGCTCCACAAGATATTCCAAGAGGGATAAAACCTCTTCCCTTGCAGGAGCCATGAAGGGATTTAGCAAATTGATTTGACTTCTCCTGCTGGGAAGCACTAAAGCTGCTGGTGGAGCTGTGAGGGTTTTATTCCCTGGCTCCTCCACCAGATTTAATGGGATAAATTCTCAATCCCCTATCCAGGCTCCTAAACCAGCAGCAAAAAAGTGCTGGAAAACCAGAAGCACCTGAATATAAACCCAAAGCGTTGCGAGGTTAAATCAGGAATTCAAGATCAAGGATTTCCTGTGATCTCCACTCATTTTGTTTCCCTCGGTGTTTATAGAGCTGGAAAAGCACAGGAATATGGGATTGTTGCACATCTTCCCTCAAGAGGCTCTGCCTTGATCCCAAAAAAATCATCCCTGGCTTGAATGGATCAATATAAACATCATTCCATGAGGAACAACTAAGCCTGGTCTGCAGGAGCTCCTGGAGAATCACACCAATGCTGCAATTCCACAAATCATGGAGCAAGGAGGAAATTTAGCTCCAGAAAAGTAAAAAAAAAAAAAGGCCATTTTTACATCCAAACACAGATAAGGAAAATAAGGAGTCGAGGGAAGAGCTTTCCACCTTCCAACAATTCAAAGCATCCCAAAGCTTTTCCTGAGTTTCCACTGAAAACTAAAAACCACAAAATGAGTTTCCAGGGATTTAAACGTGACTTGCATAAGTGGGAATTTAAAAAAAAAGAAATCCCACCAAAATCCCACTGTTAGCTTCCAAAAGGGATTTTCCTCACTTAATTCTTCTTTGCTCGAGCTCTCGAGGTCACCCCTGTGAGGTCAGAAGAAAGAGGGGTTCTTTCATCCAGGATTTGGGGAGCACCTGGGGACACCAGAAAAAGGGAATCTGGAGAAAAATCAGACTTTTCCTGCCTGGATTGAAGGTTTTGAAGGAAAAATGGGCACCAAACTCTTTCATAAATTGGCTGGGAAAAGCACCTTTGCACGCAAAAGAAATTATGGATCAGAAATCCATGATTATGAGTGAGGTGTGGCCACCCCTGACGTTCATCCCCTGTGACAAAGCAGGATTAGGGTCAGGAATTGGACTCTGTGATCCCAACGAGTCCATTCCAACCCATATCCCATGATTTTACTGGAAAAAGGCCATTCAGGCCCAGGGAAAAAAAAAAAAAAAAAATCAGGAAAATCCCTCAGCATTCCACCCTCACATGAAGGCGGCAACAGAACCAAAAATCCTCATCCAGAATCTCCTCATGAGGGAAAAAAAATTCCCTGAGACCCTTCCCAGAGGGAATGAAAACCAACAGCTCCCTCTGAGGGACATCAAGGATTCTCCAACCTTTGCAGGGAATGTTTGGAATCACTCAAGGGCGTCTTTCACTCCCAGTTCCAGAGGGCCCATCCAGGGTGGAAATTACGAGTCCTCAGGGAATGTTTGCTCAGGGTGGACTTTGAACTTCCCAACCCCAGGAGATGAGGCCTTGGGTGGCTCCTGGGTGGCAGCCACGCCCTGGGAGTGATTTGTGACCTCGGTGACAAAAACGAGGCAGAATCCTCCCGGTTTTCCAACTCCAGGGACAAACTCCATCACCTGGAGGGAGAGGTGGAGGCCAGCAAGTCCAAAGGGTGATTCCATGATTCCTTTCTGCTCCTTCGTGGCTGGAAGCACCGGAGGAAAAGCAAAACTGAAGGGCATTAAGTGAAACTTGGGAAGGGAAAACGGGATCCTTGGAAGTGGTGCTGAAGTTTCAAGGAAGAGAAAAACAGAGATGCAGATCCAGGTGCTGAGGAACTGGCACAGATCAGGAATGTGTTGGTGAAATCCAGGCATGGATCTCTCCAGAGAAATAAGGAAGGGTCTGGAAACTGGGAGTTAGAGCCCCAGCAAGGAATTACAGGAAAAAACTCCTGGAAATACTTGGGAGAACCTGCCTGGATCGCAGAAGTTGCTCCACAGCTCAGCTGCCCAAGCCTGGCCTAAGCTGGGCCATCTCCAAAACGAGTTTTGGCCACAAAAGAGTCACCACCAGCATTCCTCCCAATTAGGGAATCCGGGGAATGCCCAGAGAGAAACTGAGGAAGTTTAATTTGTAGGGAGACTCCAGACATCCATAATGTGGGAAGAGGAGTCATCAGCCAGTGCTGAGCTCAGCTCCACAGCCAGCCCCACCTCCAGGGAGCTCCATGCCCATTCCCAAGGACAGGGAATGAGGGAGAGCAGGACTCCAGCTGGTCTGGATCACTGCCCTGGATGTGGGCAAACACCCGGACACCCTCCGTGCCAGGAAAAGGGATATTGAAGGGAATGCAGAACCATGGGATGGGTTGGAAGAGACCAAAATAATGGAATTCCACCACTGTGGGATGGGCAAGGACACATTCCACTATCCCAGGCTGCTCCAAGTCCTGTCCAACCTGGCCCTGGACACTTCCAGGGATGGGGCAACCACAGATTCTCTGGGAATGCCATTCCAAGGCTTTCCCACCCTCATAGGGAAGAAATTCTTCCCAAAAATCCCATCTAACCTTACCCCATTCCAGTTTAAAGTCATTCTCCCTTGTCCTGTCCCACCATCCCTCATCCAAATCCCTCTCCAGCTCTCCTGGAGCCCCTTTAGGCACTGGAAGGGGCTCCGAGCTCTCCCTGGATCCTTCCTTTCTCCAGGCTGGACATTCCCAGCTCTCCCAGCCTGATTCCAGAGAGAGACTCCATCCACTGGAGCATCTCCGTGACCTCCTCTGGAATTGCTCCAGAAGCTCCAAATCCTTCTGCTGTTGGAGCCCAGTGCTCCAACCACAATCCATGATCCCATATTCTGTGGCTCCAACCCCAACCCCATAAATTCCTCCCACTGAACTCCGATAAGATCTCCCATCCTCCCAAAAAATTAAAAAAAAAAAAAATCAGGGATTTTTTTCCACGCCCTCCCAGCAACACCAGCATTTCCTAACCCGGAGTTTTCCCTCCAAACAGGAAGCTTCCAAGTGCATGGATGATCCAGCAGCTGGAAAGCCTGGAATAGGATAACTCTGAGCACCTGTTTCAATTGCAGAACCACGCTGGTCTTTAAATCATTTTCCCAGAGCCAGAGCTGTCAGCTGGAATTTTTTATTCCCCTCTGGAATCCACAAGTTTTTGAGCCAGGGAGAAGTGGCCAAGTGACCCTGCTTTAAACACATTATCCCGTGGGATAGAGAGCGAAACAAAAGCCAGGGAATCACTCCACACACAAAAACAGGCTTGGAAATTCTCCATTTTTTTTTTCCAGGGTTATCCAGAATTTCCTTCCTTTTTATTTTTTTTTTCCAGCCAGAATAATTTAAGAAATTAATATGAGCTGTCCCAAGACAAGTAGAAGGGGACAACAAGTGGGTTTTTCCTCCCTGAAAAGTCAATTTAGACAGGAAATTCCCTATCATGGCATTAATCTCATGGAGCACCCTGGCTCCGAGCTGGGTTTCTGTGGGAGACAGGAGCAGCTAAAACCTCTAAAACCTTTTATTGAGAATATGGTTACATCACAGAGCCTTTGAACAAATGAGGGGAGGATTAAGGTTTTAAATTTCCCAAGTGGCCTCATCGGTGGCTCATGAAGTCAGCAAGAGGAAGGAAAAATAAACCCGGGGGAGGGAATAAAAATCTGGGGGATTGGGGGTTTTAAACAGCACAAATTGCAGCTAAAAATTAAATTTTAGGAGGGTAAAAGTGCTCTGGGGAGGTGGGGGAGGCACAGGGTCAGGGCAAGGGGCCAGCAGGAAACAGGTGGATTAAATCTTCACTCCTAGGACAGAAAACTTGGCAAAAAAAATGGATTTAAAAAAAAAAAATCACATTTTCAGCAGCACTCAGGATCCCCTGGAAAGGGACAAAAATGTGGATCCACACTCCCGATGTCGTCAGGGTGATAAAAACAGCAGGAAAAGGCTGATAATTTCTTTTAAATATCAATAATAACAACAACAAAAATAAACTAATAGGGCTGACCAGGGGTTCTGCTGCTTTAATTAAACCTTAATCACAGATTGTGACAGAGGCTGCTGATCCCCTGCCCAGCTCCCCCTCCAAAGCCTGGCAATATTTTCCGTGTTATTCTTTGTGCTCTGGATCAAAACAGAATAAATTGGAGAAAAAAAATAAAAAACCCCCAAATCCCTCCTGTTAATCTTCCCTCACCAGCAGCACCTGCTCTTTAGACAAGGCCCCCAGTTAAACCCCGACCTGGTTTAAGGTTGCAACCCCTTGAGCTGCAGCCCAGGCTCAAGTGACTCCAGATCAGATTGATCCAGGGAGGGAAAAAAAAAATCCAATAAAAATCCCTTCCAGAGCGTGGCTGAGTTTGGCTTTCTTATTTGGGATTTTTTTTAGGTTTTTTTTTTAGGTTTTGGGACTTCTTGCAAAAATCCTCACTTCCAGCTGAGCAAGAAGAGCTCAGATTGTGGAGTGAACTCACAGTGGGTTCATCCCATTGGCTCTCAGGGGGCAAAATTAATGGGAAAAGCACTTAAATAGACCCAAAAATGAATGTTTTTAACTTTTCTTGTTCCCTAAAGCCTCTCTGACCCCAAGAAATCCAGGGATGGTGGCAGCCTGAGCACAATTCCCACTGATTCCATCCCAGTCGTTCCTAATTAAGCAGAGCAATCAGCCCCACACATCCCAAATTCCCTCGGGAGCAGCTCCAGAGGGAAAAAACTCCCCGGGAATCACCACCTTTGCCCGGGAACACCCGGCTGGATCAGCTTCCCGTGGGTAGGAAGGATTAAAAAAAAAACCCCAAAATATCGGGGAATTTGGAGAAAAGCTGGGAAGCTCAGGGATGGAGCCAGCAGAAAAGATGGGATTCAGGAGCAGAGTTTTAGGGATGAGGAGCTGGGAGGGAGCTTTTTGTGGGGCAGCCACGACATCCCCACCCCCGGCAGGGCTGGATGTGCTCCCTATCCATGGGGACAGCCATCCCTAGGGATAAGGACAGGGATTTGGGGTTATCCCATCCTCACCTTCCGTGTGCTGCCGCTCTTCGGGCTGTGCAGGAGGACAAGGCCACCGTCCCCGTCCCCGTCCGGGATCTCCTCCTCGGGGGGCATCATCTCCAGGGATGCCACATCCACAGGCTGGGAATTGCGGGGCTCCTGCTGCACCTCACCGGGGGATCCCACAATGGTCCCGATGCCAAGCCTGTCCTAAGCGGGGACTTAAACCTTTCCTAAGCCCTGCTGGGTTCTGCGGCCAAGCCCTGCCGGGCTCAACATCTGGCCAGATGTGCGACCGTAGCGTCCCCACCCAGGCAGAGATAATTTAGGTAAAAGAGGGGGTAAAAAAAAAAAAACCCAAAAAAAACCCCTTTGCACAGCTACCCCAGACAAGGGGGGTTAAACCCCACCAGACCCTAAACAGGAGATATTCAAACCTCCTAAAACCCGCTTTAAATATGGGAAAGAGGGAATTTAACTCCTCCAAACTCCCGACCCTAAATAGGGGGGGGTGTTTAAACCCTACAAACTCGCCTGACCAGAGTTACCCTGAATGGGATAGGGGGGTTTAAACCCCCCAAATCCACCTTACAGACAGAGCCGGGATGGCGAGGGAGTAAAATCCCCTAAAAACCCCTTAACAGGGAGACCCCAAATGTGGGGAAAAGCCCCAAACCCCCTTGGCAGAGCTACCCTAAACGGAACGGGGAAGTTCAAACCTTCCCAAACCCCCTTTTCAGAACAACCCCAAACACCGCGGGTTTAAACCCATCTTTCACAACAACCCCAAGCGGGGTGATGGGGTGAACCCCCCAAAAAAATCCCCTTTCTAGAGATGCTCCAACCAAGGGGACCCCCCCCAAAACTTCCTCCCAAAGCCAAACCCCGCCGCCCTACAACTCCCCACGCCTTCCCCGTGCTGATCCCACCCCGGGGCGCCCCGGAACCCCCCGGCCG
>JAHLSL010000011.1:433288-507464 GCA_025920805.1 Petroica traversi
AGAAGGGATTGAAGAGAAAAAGAGGGAAGAAACAGGAGGAAAATAAGCAGGAACAGGGATCGAAGGGAAAAAGAGGGAGGAAGGATAAATCTGAGGGTTTGATGGATGCCCTTAAGGAAGAGGGGGATGAGGACAGAATTTGGGAAGGGGGACAGGGAAAAGCCAAAAGATGGAAAAGCGACAGCAGCCAGGGCTGGGATGACGGGAATAAAAAACGGGAGAAGGGGAAGGCAAAGAAGCACCGGGAAGGGAAATTGATGGGGATGGAAAAGGCATGGAAGAGGAAAATGAAGGAGAAATCGCTGGAAGAGGAGAAAGGGATGGAGGAGGGAGAGAAAGGAACAGAAGTGGAGGAGAAGGTGGGAAAGGGAAGTGGAGATCGGAAAGGAATAAAGGAGGAGGAAGAGGTGGATGAGAAAGGTGAGGAAGGATTGGGATTGGGAGAGACTGAGAGTGCAGGGAAAGGGGAGGAGGAGGATGAAGGGAAGGGAGATGAGCCAGGGAAAGAGAAAAAGCAGAAAAACAGGAAGAAAAAGCCAGAGGGGGAAACGAAAGAGGAGGAGGAGAAGAGTGAAGAGGAGGAAACCCCGGGAAAAACCGGGAAAAGGAAATCTAAGGAAGGAGAAGAAGAAAAGAAAGAGGAAGGAAAGAAGAATAAAAAGACTAAAAAACAGAAGGAGGAAGAAAAAGGGGCGGAGAACAAATGGAAATGGTAAATTCCGGTGTGCCTTTGGCAGGTCTAACCCTGGGATTGGGATTTTAGTTTTATTTTGTGGGACTGAACAGTGAAAATTCATGTTTTTTGTCTGTTTTGCTGCATTTCCTCGAGCCTTGAACTCGCCGCTCTTGGAAATGGGTGAGAGATAAGGGAAAGTCCTGAATATGCAGCAGGATTTGTATCCCAATTATTTTAATTTTTATTTATGTAACTATTTGGAATATTTGTTTCTCCTCCAGTGATTTTCCTGGTGCCCATCCTGGGAAGGGAGACGCTCATAATTATTGGAAGGAAATAATAATAATAAAAATAATAATAATAATAGTAATAAAATATAATAATAATAAATCCAAGACAGCAGCACCTCTATCAGGGAACTGTAGAGGGGCTGAATTCCTTCCTTCCCCAGATCTTCCTCCAGCAGATTTGGGATGACCCAGGCTGGTGTTTTATAGGAAATTACATGGAATATGGCTACTGGATGCTGATTTTTTGGAAATGCGGCTTTAACCACTTGGTGTCGCTCTGTCCCCGATCTCCCCAGGATCTGGGATGGAGCTGGAGGATTTTTGGGATGGTTTTTTTGGGAGCCTGTGGCAAACCCTGATTTGGGAGGAGCCGTTATCCCAGACAGGGATATCCAGGGATACCTGGAGCTTTCAGGTGGCTCTTGAAGGATCCAGACGTGAAAAATGGGTTTTTATATTTTTTTTTCCTAAAAAATACCTTTTTTGGAATGGCTGGATCCCAGCATGTAGGAGCGAGGCTGGTAGGAATTTCATCCCAAAAAAACCCCATCCAGAACTGCATTTCCCACGAGGAAATTCCCACGGGTCACCCCCCACTTTGGCTCGTGGGGGATGCTTTGCTGGAATTTGGGATCCCGGAATTTTGGGAAGAGAGACAATCATAAAATGATCCTGACACCGCCTCTCTCCAATAATTTCAGCCCAAATTCCTGGAGCTTGTCGATTTTCCTCAAATATTTTATTTCCTCTGTTTTTTATGGCAGAACTCACCTTTGGATTTAATCCGCTACGTTTCCCATGGGGAGGGGACAAAAAAAAATCACAAATAACTTCCGGGGCACCACTGAGAGAGAAACAGAAATTTTGCTTTCTCCCTGTGGAATCTTGCTGTGTTTTCCCAGAAATCCTTGGCTTTTTTTTTTATTATTCCTGGAGGTGCTGGGATTAAGGGGCCAGTGCGAGCCCTGCTGTCACCAGCGCTCTTCTTTTGACCCTTTGTGGTTTTATCCCTCTTTTTAAAGTTCTGCTCCTGATTTTTCCGGTTGGATTTTTTTTTGACATTTTTATGTTTTTGATTTTAAAAATTAATTTCTTTGGGATTTTTTCTGCTGTTTTTTAAAATCTTCCCAGCTAAAACTTGGCTGTGGCTTTAAAATTCTTTTCGCTCTGGCCAGCGGGAAGGTTCCTTAAGATTTTATTTTGCATTAAAATCAAAGTTATAAATATTCATGAGGCACAGGTTTCCCAGAGAAACCGTGGCTGTGCCACCCTGGAAGTTTTTCTTGGATTGGATGGGGTTTGGAGTGATCTGGATAAGTGGAAGATGTCCCTGCCTATGGAAAGGTGAATTTTAAGATCCCTTCACTTTCCCCCAAATCCCTCCATGTCACCACCCCTCAATTTCATGGATCCCATTCCACTTTTCCTTCCTTCAAAGAACAGAAAAACTGAGGCAGCAGCAGAGAAAAACGGGATTTCTCCTGCAGTTTGTGCCAGCTCTGAGCCTTTCCCGGCATGACCTCGGGAAGGAGGTTCCAGGTGAAGGATTTGGGACGTTCTCATGGATTCCTCTGTGTCTCTTCCAGGTGGGAAGAGGAGAAGAAGGAAGAAGGAGTGAAATGGCTGCAGCTGGAGCACCGAGGGCCCTACTTTGTGCCCCCCTACGAGCCCCTGCCCGAGGATGTGCGGTTTTATTACGATGGTACATCCCTGGTGGGACCTGGGGCTTGGGGTGGTGTCCTCTCCTTAGGGAAGAGGAAAATCCCATTGGAACAAAGGTGCAGGATCTTACACATGGCTGGAATTATGGAGTTTTTGGGGAATCCCATCCTAATCGGCTGATTTTTTTTTATTTTTTTTTTCTTGTTAAGCTGCATTTTGGGTCTGAGCTTTGTCAGCTCATCCCTGTTCTCCCACGAGCTGGGAAAATGGGATTTTAGTGATCCATGTCCTCAGTGACTGACACATCCAGGGATTTGGCAGGGCTGCTCCAAGCTCCTGATGTCACCTCACGTCACCTTGGACAATTCAGGGTGCCCCTGGCAGGACAGACCCAGGCCTTTGGTGCCTCCTTGTTTTCCTGCCATTCCCGGTGGTTTTCCTGCCATTCCCTGCTCTCAGTTCTTCCCTGACGGATCAAGGGGAGGAGGGGGCAATAAAGACATTGGGGATCAGCCAAGTGACACTGGAGATGGAAAAGGATCACATTCCCATGGTGATCTTCAGTTCCCTGGGACTTCCCAGACTTTTTTTGCCTCCCACTTTGGGAAAAGGAGGTGCCTGGAAGCACCAGAGGGCAATGCTGGAGCATCCACAGGGCTGCCAGGGATTTTGGCTCCATGAGGAGGAGCCTTGACAGGGTTTGGACCTTCTCTGTGACCTCTGAATTGCTGGGGACACTTCTGGGGGTTGTGTGGATCTGGCCTGGTGGCTTTGGGATCTTTGATGATGACTTTTTCCTAAAAAAGTCACCGTTTCTGGATGGAAAAATCTGTGGACAGGCAATGGCCCCAAATAGGAGGAGCTGATGTTTGTGGGTTGTCATGGGGCTGTCCAAGGCTCTGTTCCCTGCTGTCCAGGAATCCCGAAAATTGGTGGTTCAAGTAGGATTCAACCATTCCCTGGACCTCTGCAGGATGCTTTTCCCTAAAAAAAAAGTGATTTCCATGTAATTCCTGGGATGAGCCAAGATATTCCTTGGTTTTGTTGTGTTTCTCCAGCCAAAGAGCTCAGGAGAGGGCGGTGGCTTTGCCTCCGAGGAATGATCCAAGATCCTTGGAAAATCCAAGAAATAATCCAAGATTCTGCCCAGGGAAGCTGTGGCTGCCCCATCTCTGGATGTGTTCGAGATTAGATAAGGCTTGGAGAAATCTGGTGTAGTCCCTGCCACTCTTTTCCCAGGAAAACCCATTAAGCTGAGCCTGGCCACGGAGGAAATTGCCACATTTTATGCCAAAATGTTGGATCATGAGTACACCACCAAGGAGATCTTCCAGAACAACTTCTTCCGTGACTGGAGGAAGGTATCTTCCCTGGGATTGCTCCTTGATATCCACGAAACCCATCATCTGTGGTGTGGGATGGAGGGAACTGCGGGATTTACTCCTTATTTTTGATTGAGGTTCTAAATCCTGATTTAGTTCCACGTTTGTTGTGGATTTGGGCTGGGATTTGCTCTCGGTGCTCTCTCTGGGTTTTAGTGATGGATGCAGGTGGTGGATCTTGCAAACAGCTCCAAAACCAGTTTGGAACAACAAAGGAATGGAGGAATGATCTCTGATCCCAAAACAACCCAAAACTCTTTCTAGGGAATGTTTGCACTTCCCAAATACCCTTGGTGCTCTCCCTGCAGTTGTGTTTGGGGACTTTTTTCCATATGAGGTTCTTCCAGCCCAGAACTGGCTGTGATTTCCCCAAAGAACTGGAATGTGGGTCTCTCTTCCCTTTGCCAAGGACAGTTTTGGTTTTGCCTCCCAGCTTTTCCCAGCCTCTCTCATCTCTTTCCCAGGAAATGACTTCGGAGGAGCAGGAGATCATCAAGGATCTGGACAAGTGTGACTTCAAGGAGATCCACAAGTATTTTGTGGAGAAAAATGAGGCCCGGAAAGCACTTCCCAAGGAGGAGAAGCAGGTGAGGACTGATTCCTGACACATTTTGGGTCCAGTTTTGGGAATTTTGGCTTGTCCTTGTCTTCTTTCCTGGTGTTGCTCCTTGAACTTGGACTTCTTTATCCAGCTCTGTCTCCATGGCCATCACCCTCCTCTTCCTGAATTTTATCAGCAGATCCTGCACATTCCATGGCATTGCAGGGGTGCCAGTTATCCTTGGATCATACTTTGGAGTCTTTCCCTGTCCACTCCTTGGTTGGAAATTCAAATTCTTCCAATCCAAACCATTCTGGTTTTTTTTTATTTATTTTTTTTTTGTGGTGTTCTGGTTTCAGAAGCTGAAGGAGGAGGCGGATAAGATCCAGGAAGAATATGGATACTGCATCCTGGACGGGCACCGGGAGAAGATTGCCAACTTCAAAACTGAACCTCCAGGGCTCTTCCGTGGCCGTGGGGAGCACCCCAAAATGGGGATGCTGAAGAAGAGGATCATGCCAGAAGATGTCATCATCAACTGCAGCAGGTGGGTTGTCCTTGGAAGTGCTGGGGCTTCCTTTGGGACTGGGGGGGGAACTGGGGACTTCCTCAGCCTGGAGTTTGGGTTTTTCCATCTTCTACAATGCCTGTTTTCCATGTCCTGAGCGTGTTTTTTTCTCTGAGTTATAAGAGCTGGACTGGTCTTAAGCCACCCACTTGAAGACGTTGATTCAGAACATTCCCCACCACTCCAGAAGTTTTCCTGTTGTTCCCAACATCCAAATGATAAACACCTGATGGTGGGAAGGGTATGGAGCAGCTGAGGGAGTTGGTTGGGTCAGCCTGGAGGAAAAAAGGCTTTGAGGGGACCTTTTACAACTCTTGGATAGGAGGGTGGAGCCAGGTAGAGCTTGGTTTCTTCTCCCATAAAAAAAAATATAGGAAAAGAGGAAATGGACTCAAATTGTGCCAGAGGAGGTTTAGGTTGGATAATGGGGAAAAATTCTCCACGCAAAAGGTTGTCAAGCACTGGAAGAGGCTGCCCAGGGTGGTGATGGAGTCATCAGGGATGGGAAACCGGTGTGGATGTGGCACTTGGGGACGTGGTTTGGTGGTCCTGGCAGTTCTGGTTCATGACTGGACTCAATTTTGGAGGATTTTTCCAACTTTAATGATTCCATGTAGTGGAATAATTTTGGATGGGATCCATGTTTTCTCAATGTGGTGACCAGCCTTGGATCACTGAAAACCTCTTTCTTCATGGTCTGAGAGCTCCAATCCTGCTCTTCCCACAGGGATTCCAAGATTCCCGAGCCTCCAGAAGGTCACAAGTGGAAGGAGGTGCGCTTTGACAACACGGTCACCTGGCTGGCCTCGTGGACTGAGAACATCCAGAACTCCCTGAAGTACATCATGCTGAACCCCAGCTCCAAGCTGAAGGTTGGAATAGTGCCCTTGCTCAAATGGAAAAAATCTGGGAAAGCCAGATATGGAACACCAACAAAAAAAAAAATTTCCTGACCCTTCTCTAAAAAGCAGATAAAATTAAGTGGTGAGAGGGAAAAGCAGATGATTGTGAAGCATCAAACTTATTCCAAGGAATGGGATGCTCCTGGCAGAGTCATCCCAATCCCGCATTTCTCTCCTTGCTGGGAGCTGGGAAGGGGCTGAGAAGATCCATATGGATCCATGGATTCAGAGTTGGGTTGTTTTCATTTATACCAGGAAGAGAACACTGGGGGAAGAGAAAGGGGATTTAAGGCTTTTTCCAAGGGCTCAAGGAAAGTGGGAATGCTGCCCAGGTGGACACAACTGAGCAAGTCCTGTGTGAGTCCACATTGGATCCACCTTTGGCCATGATTTGACCACTTGGATCTCGCTGTGCTCTGGCTGGATCCTTGACTTGGCCAGGATCCAGCCCTAGGAAGGCCAGCAGAGGGCATGGAAACCCTGGATGAGCTGCATTTCCTCCAGTTTATTCCCTTCATGGATTTCTTCCAAGAAAACTATGGGGTTTGAGGAGGATTTAGATGATGGATGTGTTTCTAGAGCAGGACTTGACTGATAGGGGTGGAATAAAGATGGAAAATATCCTGGTTTCCCATTCCAGGGGGAGAAGGACTGGCAGAAATACGAGGTAGCTCGGCGCCTAAAGGATGTTGTCCACAAAATCCGGGCTCGGTACAGGAAAGACTGGAAATCCAAGGACATAAAGAAGAAGCAAAGAGCAGTGGCCCTCTACTTTATTGACAAGGTATCCACAGCCTCTCCCTGGGTCCCCCATCCATGTGGAAGTTGGGAATTCACTTCCCTGCTCCACCTCACCGTGTAGTTTTTGGTGTTTGCTGGTTCCACCACCCAGGGTGGCTCCATTTGAGGAACGTGGGGGGATGATTATGGAATCCTGGAATGGTTTGGTTGGATCTGGACCTTCAAGATCACCTCATTCCAACACCTTCCACTAGGCCAAGTAGTTCCAAGATCCATCCAGCCTGGATTTGGATATTTCCAGAGGTGTGGAAGATGTCCCATGGCAGGGGGTTGGAACCAAGTGATCTTGACGGTTCCTTCCAAATCATTCCACGAATCTATGGATGGAGATGATCCAATCTCCTCTAGTCCCGATCCACTTTGACAACCTGGGAACGGAGGTGGGATGGGATGGATGACTCCCTGTTTCCTTCCAGCTGGCCCTGCGAGCCGGGAATGAGAAGGAGGAATCGGAGACTGCGGACACGGTGGGCTGCTGCTCCCTGCGCGTGGAGCACATCCAGCTGCACCCCCAGCTGGATGGGCAGGAGCACGTGGTGGAGTTCGACTTCCTTGGGAAAGACTCCATCCGTTACTACAACAAAGTGTCCGTGGAGGAGCCGGTGAGTGGGGCAGGAATAGCGCAAGTGCTTGGATTCCCTCAGTGTTCATCCAGTCCCAAATTTCCATCCAAAATGTGCTTTAACCCTGGAGAACGGGAGAGACTTTGGGATAGAACTTCCAGGGTTGTTCCACCCCATGACCATGAGGGTGAAGTCCCACCTCTTGCTGGGGCACCCTCGGTTGGCTCATGGGTGTCAGGACTTGAAATGTGTCTCCATTTTTATTGAATTATTTTCCTTTGCCCGTGGGAAAGAGGATTTTTATGGTGTTTGTGGGGAAACGGGAATGTCAGAGATGGGAAAGATGGGGGCAAACACCCAGTGACACCTTGGAGTTGAGAAGGTTGGTGGGATGTGCCAACACGTGGGTGAATCAGAGTTCGTCTGGAGGAGGAGGCAGAGATCAGGGAGATGTCTGGGAACAATTCATTCCTTGGCCCTGACCAGGACTGTCCTTTCCCCCTCGTCCTTTCCCCCTCAGGTGTTCAAGAACCTGAAGCTCTTCATGAAGGGCAAGGACCCCACTGATGACCTCTTTGACCATCTCACTGTGAGTTGTCACCTTGAAGCTTGTCAAGCAGCACTGGTGGCCCTGAGGGAGGAGAAGCCAAACCATGACACCCTTGCCCACCTTTGGTGGTCATTCCTTTGCCTGGATTTATCTCTGCTCTCCAGGGACACCACTGTCACTATTTGAACACCCTGTGAGGTTTTCCAGCCTTTTTCTGGAGCATCACTGCTTCCCTGTGTTCCTACTCAGGAGCTGGATTCCTGCTCCTTCCCTCCTCCACCTCATCCACTTGGGGTTGTTTTTAGCCTGGGAAGGGCTGCCCACATTTTTGGGAATTACTGGAGGTGTCAGACCTCAGCTTTTTGAAGCTTTTGCAGCTCCTTAGGGCTCCACAGCGGTGGGAGAGGTTGCTGGAGGGATGTGCTGCTCTCCCTCCTGGAAAAACTTCCTCCCTTGTCTTCCTCAGGATGGGATATGGGATCCATGAGCAGCCCCATGTGCTCTGTGGAACAGGGATGGGATGTTGGATGTGAGATCAGGAAAAATTAAGTTTGGAAAAGACCTCTAAGATCACCAAATCCAAGCATTACCCAGCACTACCAGGTCCACCACTAAAACCATGTCCCCAAGTGTCAATGTGTGTCCTCTTGGATATAGATGGGCATAAATTGTTGACTTGCAGAGAGATTTTTTTTTTTTTCTGGATTTAGGTGGAATTTTGGGTGGATTTAGGGCAGTTTTGAGCAGATGATGACCTGAGCCCACAAGTAGCTCTACAAGCTGCAGGACTTTTTTTAGGTTTCTAATTTTGGTTGCTCAGGCAGAAGATGATCTGAAAAAAGAGATATGTCCTGGCTTCTGCTTGTTCTGTTCCTTGATGGAATAATGGAATGGTTTGGGTAGGAAGGGACCCTAAATACTGTCAAGTCCCAAATCCCAAGTCAAGTTCCAAACCTTCCACTATCCCAGGTTGCTCCAAACCTTGTCCAACTTGACACTGGACATTTCCAGGGATGGAGCAGCCAAAGCTGCTGGGGGATTTCCATTCCAGGGCCTCACCACCCTCCCAGGAAAAAATTCCTTCCTAATATCCCATCAAACCCTTTATCAGTTTGAAACCGTTCCTCCTTGTCCTGCCACTAGAATTCCCGATGTGAATTTCCCTACGTTTTTCCCTGTTTTCCCTCCTCCAGACAAACTTCCTGAACAAACACCTCCAGCACCTCATGGATGGTTTGACGGCCAAAGTCTTCAGGACTTACAACGCCTCCATCACCCTGCAGGAGCAGCTCAAGGCCCTCACCAACCGTGAGTTCCAGCGGTTGTGGTGTCACCTCTGGTGTCACCCCTGGGATCAAAGGGCTCAGGAATGTCCATCCTTTGCTAGGGGATCCCTAAAACTGCCCGTGTCCCACCTGGATACTCCATGTAGTAGGGTGGGAGTACCGTATGGGGGTGAGCGGCAGGTTGGGAATGTTGGGAAGTGAGAAATGGTGAACTCTGGGATATTTCAACTCACTGATGGCCAAGATGGGAATATTTTTGTTGCTGGTTGGTTCCACTATTTTTGCCTCCTTGGGTAGGTGAGGGATGAGTTGCAGCATCAGATCGTGGTGCTCCATTGTTCTTCCCCTCTCCCTGGAAGAGAAAATGTGACAGCAGCTTGTTTGCCTTTCCTTCTGCTGCATTCCCTGCTTTTCCCAACTCCTGGAATTGAAGCAGAGTGATGCTTTCACTTCTTTCCAGCTGAAGACCACGTTGCAGGAAAGCTCCTGGCCTACAACCGAGCCAACCGAGCCGTGGCCATCCTGTGCAACCATCAGAGGTCTATACCAAAAACCTTTGCCAAGTCCATGGGAATCCTCCAGGAAAAGGTGAGACAGATCCAGCTTGAGAGATCCCAGACTTAATCTGGCCTCTGAATTTTATCTTTGGGCTGGGGTGTGGTTGGAAAGGACCTTAAAATTTGAATTGTTCAGTGGGCAGGGACACATTCCACTATCCCAGGTTGCTCCAAGCCCCATCCAACCTGGCCTTGGACACTTCCAGGGATGCAGAGAGGACACTGCTGCCTAACTGGAATCACCTTTGTCTTCCAAGACAAAATCCAAGAAATGGGAATTCACTTTATTCAGGATCACTCCTCCTAGCAGCCCCCAGCAAATTAACACATATGCTTGTACTTCATGTTTATTCATGGTTTTCCTTAGAAAAGGTGTGGTTATGCAAACTATTTCTTAAAAACTCATTACTGTTGTTAGCACGTGTGAATGGAATTAGGGAGGAATTAGCATTACTTGGTGGTCTCTGATAAAGGCTGGATGTCTTCATTGCCGTGCCCTTTTCACCTTTCTCCTCTTGGCATGCCCGTCTCTTGTTACAGCAATTTCCTCACTGGTTTTAGCAAGTCCTGCCCTTTATTTTTGCAAGTTTTTTTTTTCCCCTGTTTCTTGCCAAGTTTCATCCCATGTCTGGCTTGTGACTAATTTTCGCCAGCTTCTGTATTATTTGCAATACATCTTATTCTTGCCCAAGTGTGCCCAGGCACAATGCTTTTAGCCCTTTTGTGACCTCAAAGGCTGAGGGCACAGAATTTAGGTGAGTTTTTATGAGTTTGGGGCATTTTTCATCACTCCCTGTCTTCAAACCAGATTGTGTTGGCAGGTCTGGCCCAGCTGGATCAAGATCAGGGAAATTTGTTTTCCTGTCTTTTGGCAGGAGGAGCAGCTTGAAAATACTTGAGGTTGTCACTTTTTAATTGTCCTCAGTTTTTGCTCACACCCCACTGATAGATTGGGACTTTTCTGAGGGTTCTGGTGCTGTCATAAATCCCTCAGGCTCAGGCAGGTGCAGAAGATGAACAGATTTAGGAGCTCCAAGTGTTTGTGGCACCTGGGCTGTGATGACATTTTAGAAGATGCTAAAAAATGCTTGAGCCCAGAAAATGCTGCAGGGGAAAAATTGGGAATTAGGGTTGGTAAGAAACTGAGGAATGGTGTGTGAAGGAAAAGAGGGAGGGAGCTGAAACCATCAGGGAGACTGGAAGTGTTATCTGACTTTATTTTTACCTTCACAGATCGATGCCAAGAAGAAACAAGTGGAGGAAGCCCAGCAAGAAGTGAAAAAAGCTGAAGAGGAGTTTGAAGACACAAAAGATGCCAAGGCAGAAGCGTGAGTGGCTCTTCCGTGGAATCCTCTCTTGTCCAACACCCCATCAGAACACAAATTCCTATTTTTGGGATTGGATCCTTCTTGTCCTGTGAAAGTTTTGGAATATGGTGAAGATCTTGTGGATGATTCCCTTCAGGGACACCTCAGACTATCCCAGGTTGCTCCAAGCCCTGTCCAGTCTGGCCTTGGACAATTCCAGGGATGAGGCAGCCACAGCTTCTCTGGGCAACCCATTCCAGGATGCCGGATTTTATTTGCCCGTCTTTGGTGGTGGAAATGACACTTTTTTTTATTGTTATTGTTAATTTTTTTCAATTGTTAATTTTTAACACTAAAAAAAGCATCTCACCAGGTCCAAATCCTTGGGAATTGGGTTAGTCCTGAATGGCACCTTTGGCTCTGCCATTCCAGAGAATTTGTGGGACATTCTGTGTTGTTCCTCCTCTGCCCTCAGCAATGTGGAGAAGAAGAAGAAGCTGCTGAAGAAGCTGGAGGAGCAATTGGCCAAGCTGAACATCCAGGCCACGGACAGGGAGGAGAACAAGCAAATATCTCTGGGCACATCCAAGCTGAATTACCTGGATCCCAGGATTAGCGTGGCTTGGTGAGTCTCGGGTGTGAAATCATGGAATTGTTTGGGTTGGAAAGGGCCTTAAAATCTGAGTTTTTCAATGGGCAGGGACACCTTCCACTATCCCAGGTTGCTCCAAGCCCCATCCAGCCTGGCCTTGGACAATTCCAGGGATGCAGAGAGGACACTGCTGCCAAACTGGTCCTCACTGGTATCTTGTGGTCTGCACAGGTGCAAGAAATTCGGGGTTCCCATCGAGAGGATCTACAACAAGACCCAGAGGGAGAAGTTTGCCTGGGCCATCGACATGGCCGGCGAGGACTTTGAATTCTGAGCTGCTTTCCATGCTGAATCCCAAATCTTGCTTATTTGGTGCTGTTGGGAAGCTTTTTTTTTGTTTGTTTTTAATTTGCTGCTGCTGGGGGCTGGGGTTTGTCTGAGTTTTTTTGCCTTTTTTTTTGTATGGAAAAGCAAACTCCTGGATTTCCAGTTGAAACAGCTGTTGGTGATTGTGACGCTCTCCCTGCCTTGGGTGACTTTGGGAACTCTTAATTCCTCTTCAGAGATGCCAAGTATGTGCGATTCTTTTCTTTCTTCCTCTGAAACCTTGGAAGGAAATTAAATAAGAGCCTTAATTGTGCTGATCAATAAGATCAGGTCTAATCTTGACTCCTTGGGGTAGTGGAGCTGTGCTGCTTTTTCCAGACAGAATGGGATGGATGGGGAAACAGGAGGTGATGACAGCAGGAAAACAGGAAACTGCTAAAACCCAGGATGGGGGGATTAGGGATGCACTGGGAGGAGGGGAAAGGAAAAATCACAGGGTATTTAAATTTGGGGAATTTTGTGCCTCTTCACCTCTGGGAGAAGAGAAAGTTGTGCAATGGCAGGGACACAAAATGGGAAAACGTGGGAGGGAATTTGGATCGTGGAAGGGAAGATACTGGATTAAAAATTACAGGGGGTTGAAATTCACTGTGGCCATGAATGAAGTGTATTTTAAGCACCCCCATGTGGTTAAATTTTTGTCAGGGAGGGGACATCTCACTTGAGGCCGTGTTTATTCCCTTATTTCCTTCACTTGGCTCTGGCTCAGCTCCTGTGAGCAGAAACTGAATTGCCCAGACAGAGGTTTAGGAAATGGGGAATTTCCTGGGAAATAGGGTCGTGTTGAGCCAGGCTCTGTGGGGTGTGTGGTGGGGAGTGGGACCAATATTCCTGGATCTGCCGGGTTGGGATGACACCTTTGGCACCAGGCTGTGTCCTTCCCATTTCATTCCAGCTGGGAATGGAGCAGGCAGGCATCAACAGCATGAACCGGTCATGATTGCTGCTTAATTGGCTGCTTTCCACATCCCAAGAAAAGGGAATATCAGCACATTCCTGGCAGAATTCCCACATCCCAGTGACTCCCAGGTGTGAGCAAACTGTTGGCATTGGCAGCAAAACCTTCTGTCACCTCAGGGCTGCTACCCAGGGCTCTGTATTCCAAAGCTCCTCGTGCTTCCCATGTGTTCATTTCAGCTCATTTTGTGCTGGAATTGTTGCTTGTTTTGGTTGGAAATGGAGGTCTTGGAATGCATTTCATTAAAACTGGGAGTGATTTTTTTTTTATTTTTTTTTTCGGAGTATCCATGACTGGAGGCTTTTTGCAGCTCATTCCACGTGTGGTTCTGGATGTTCCATCCCTGGAAGTGTCCAAAGCCAGGTTGGATGAGGCTTGGAGCAACCTGGGATAGTGGGAAGTGTCCCTGCCCATGGGTGAGCTTTAAGCTTCCTTTTAATTCAAGCCATCCTGGGATTTTACAAAATAAAGGAGTAATTCCAGAAGGGCTGGGTTTTTGCTGACCCACATGGTCCGGTCCATCCCCACCCTGTTTTTCCTGGAGTCCTCCAGGTGTTTCTGGCAATATTCCCATGGTCCAATGCCCAGGAGCTTTTCCTCGTGCTCAGGATCATGCCCCTATCCCAGAGAGGAGGATCCCGCTCCCACCCCAAGAATTTGGGGTTATTTGGTGGCTCCAAGCAATGCTGGTGTGCTCAGATGACCCCTCCTCACTTTGACCTTTCCAGCTGTGTTTTTCCAATGTTTTTCTGAATTCTCCATCCCTGGAAGTGCTAAAAAAAGGCCTCTGGAAATGACACTTGTGCACATGGTTTAGTGATGAAGGTGGTGGTTGGATTTGATGATCCCAAAGGTCTTTTCCAACATCCTGTGATGTTGTAGGCAGAGCAAAACTTGTGTTTGATGTCTTGGAGTAACCCAAAATCAAGACAATGACAGCATTTGTTGAAATTCAAAGTCAGAATTTCAGCCTCTTTCCATTGTGATTGACTTCCCCCTTTCATTCAAAAAAGGGAAGTTGTGGCTTGTGACAAAACCAGTAGTGACACCTTCCCCTGTGACTTCTTGGTTGCCTGATTTGCTTTTCATAAAAGCCTTCTGCTCACTGTGGGTGGGAGGAGACCTCACCCAAAATCTACCAGGACAAAGTTGATTACTCAGGTTGGTACTGTATGAGCTTAGGGCTGTTCTAGGTACATAATGGAGCTTTTAAAAATAAACCCCCCCAAAAACAAACAAACACAACAAAAACAAAAAAAAAAACAAAAACAAAAACAAAAAAATTGTCAGTGGGCAGGGAATTTTGTCCTCTGCCTGCAGCCTGGGGATGGCCTTAGGCAGTGTTGATAGAGGGGCTTTTGGAGAAGATCAATTTCGGGGTGGGAGGGAGGTGGTGAGAAGTTCCTCTTGTCTTGCTCTGGGATCTGCTGCCTCTGCCCAAACTCTTCCCAAAAATCCAGGTTTGGGAGGGACTTGGAGGGCTTGAGTTCAACTTTCGCCTCAAAGAAGGACCAACTTTGGCTGGGGCTGTTCAGGGTTTTCCCGAACTTGATTTCAGTGTTTCCACAGAGGGAGATTGCTCCACTGTCTCTCAGGGTCACTGCTTTGGGAATGAATCACTGCTCTGGCAAAGCTTTTCCATCCTTAGGTCTGGTTGGAGTTTCCCTGGATGTGTCTTGGAAGCAGCTGCTGGTCCTTTGTGCGGAGCCAGATCATCCCTGGACATCAGCTCTGTAATTGTCCCCTGTTAAAGGCAGCAACTCCTTCCCCCCTTGGCCTGTCCTGTTCCATGGGGTCATTTAGCCCCAAATCTGAGGTTTTGAACTTAAAGAGTCATGGAATGGTTTGTGTTGGAAGAGACCTAAAAGGTCATGGAATTCTGACCCATTGCTGAGGCAGGGACACATTCCAGTGCCTCAGGTTGATCCAAGCCCTGTCAAAGCTGGATTTAGACACTTCCAGGGATCCAGGGGCAGCCACAGCTTCTCTGGGAATTCCATTCCAAGGCCTCCCCACTCTCACAGGGAAGAATTCCTTCCCAATATCCCATCTATCCCTGCCCTCTGGCAGTGGGAAGCCATTCCCTGTGTCCTGTCCCTCCTCTCCTTGTCCCAAGTCCCTCTCCAGCTCTCCTGGAGCCCCTTCAGGCCCGGAAGGCGCTCTGAGGTCTCTCTGGAGCCTTCCCTTCTCCAGGCTGGACAGTCCCAGCTCTCCCAGCCTGGCTCCAGCCTTTGGAGCATCTCCATGGCCTCCTTTGGACCTTCTCCAGTAGCTCCCTGTCCTTGAGCTGATCCCAGAATTGGGTTCAGTTTTCCAGTTCTGATGTCCCCAATCCAAGGATGGCTGGGGGCTCTACAAGCAATTCCTCTTCCTACAGAAGTTGTTTGAGCAGCTGGAAGCTCCAATGGGATCCACCCCTGCTTTTTCCTCCTGCATCAGCATCCTGGAGATTTGGGAACACAAATGCCTTGGCCAGGGCTGTGCACATCACGAACCTTCCCACTTCTCTCTCCTTGGGATGAGTCAGAATCTTGCTCCGTGTCCAAAAGATTATTGGTCCTCATAGATGGAAAAAAACCTCATCAGCCTCCTGTTTTCCAGAATTTCAGGTTGGCAGAGCTCCTCTCCTGTTCCAGCCTATGATCCTAAATCATGGAATCTTTTAGGCTGGAAAAGCCCTTTAAGTTCATCAAGTGCAGCTGTTAATTGCTGCTTGCTCACCACAAGACAACGTCCCCAAGTGCCACTTTTCCATCTCTTTTGAGTCCCTCCAGGAATGGTGACTCAGCCACTTTGGGGAAGGGAACTCATCAGCTCTGCTTGGCTGCTCTTTTGTCTGCTTAACGATGGAGCCTTCAGACTTGAGATGGAATTTTGGCTGATTTATCTTAATTGGTGCAGAGGGGGAAGGGGAGGTGATGGAGCATTTGCTGCTCCGCTGCTGCTTCTCCTTTCCATCAGATCCCTGGAGCGATGGGATGAAGGGAAAACCACCCACCTGCAGCCTGCCAGACTCCTGAAAAGTGGGAAACCCCCGTGAGGATTTGAGGAAGGAAAAGGTGAAGGGTTTCCAGAGGGCTTTTCCTCCCTGCTCTTCTCCCTGTGAGGTCTGACGTTGCAAAAATGAGGAGGAAAAAAACCCGGGAATTACAAAACAGAAATTTTAAAGGGAATGTTTTGTCAGCTTGAAGGAAAAGGGGAAGAATATTTGAGGCTGTGGCTGCTGTGAACTCTGCAAATGGAGGTAAATTTCCTTTTCCAGCCTTTTTTAGTGGGAGACAAGAGCATAAATAAAACATAGCCTGAAAGAGCTCCCTGGATTTCTGTCCCTTCATGCTCAGACGGATGGAAAATCAGCCTGAACTGCAGAGCCATTATCCCAAGCCACGTGTTTGAGAGTGCTGATGCCAAGGAAAGCAACCTGGGAAAAATCTGATCCCTGGGATAAACTGAAGGACTGGCTAAGGAGGGGCAGAGGAAAAGCTTCCAAGGAAGGATGAAACTCCAGGATGTCAGGTTTATATCCATTAAAGGAGAGCTGACCCTGGCTGTGGGGTGAGGATGCTGCACATCCTGAGTATCCCACTAGGAATGAGCAAATAACATCCAGCCTGGCTCTTCCTATCCCTATTTTTGGCCAGGGGACACCTCTGTTATTCAAAATAAAGAATCAGGAGCTCAGCTGAGTGGTCCCAAGATCTGAGATGGGCTTCTCCAGACTTTAATCCAGAGCCACTGCAGGCTAGGGCAGGAGAAATCCCAATAAATTACTTGGTTAATATTCTTAATCCAAGTTGGGATTAAGCTGCAATTATGATTTGATTGGCTTGGCTCAGGAATGAGCCTTGGGATAAACGCTCCCCCAGCTGAGTTCCTTCTGCTGCTGTGAGCCTGGAAGGAAGAGGGGTCATGGAATCATGGAATGGTTTGTGTTGGAAAGGACCTTTGAGTTCATGGAATTCCATCCCCCTGCCATGAAGGGGCTTGCTCCAAGCCCCATCCAACCTGGCCTCTGACACTTCCAGGGATGGAGCAGCCACAGCTTCTCTGGGAATTCCATTCCAGTTCCTCACCACCCTCGCAGGGAAGAATTCTTTCCCAATATCCCATCTAACCCTGTCCTGGTGTAAAAAGTCCCTCTTCCAAGTGCTGTGATGTCTCTCCAGACTGTTGGAGCTTCCGGAGGTTCCCTGGGATTGCCTTGTGTTGCAGGAGACAGACAGCTGCTTGCTTCCCAAAAAATGCCGTGTTTCCAGGTGCGTGGGTGGCATTCAGGCTGGTTCTCCTCCTGGATGCTTTTCCTGGCAGGATAACAAGGAGGACTCCACTCCCGTCCCAGGGTCACTGGGAGTTGAATGAGCTCATTCTGTGGAATCTCTTCCATCTCTTTCTCAAGGTTTTGTCGGGATCTTCTGCTCCTGAAGGCTGGATTTGCCAAAGTGGAGGAGAATGGGGTGGCAATTAACCAGCTTTAATTAGGGCTCCTGTTCCAATCTTGGCCATCCTCCAGGCAGAAACAGATCCCGGCTTTCCTGAGCAGCACTTCAGGAAGGAGGGAACATCTGGAGGGGTTAAATCTCCACCTCCACCCCTCTCCCGTGCATCCCTGCATCCAAATTCTGACCAAACCAGGCACGGAATAAACTCAAATGTCCTCAAACCCAAATTCTGCTGCTGCTGGGGCTGAGATTTGAAGGTGGTGAGGGGAGATGAACTGGACCTGGAAGGTCTGGCTGCTCTTCCAAGCCCAGGAACTCAGCACAATCCCATTTTTTTATTTATTTGGCTTTTCTTCCTTTGCCTGTGGGACCCTCTATTGGAGCCGTAATTTCATTCCATTTTTCTTCTGGCCACTTGGGGAGGCTTAGGAGTGTGACCCTTAAAGCAAAAACCTGGCTGAGCTGAGGCTGCATAACCCCTGACTCCCTTTTGTGATAAAGAAGAGTTATTTTTTAATTTATTTTGTTTGTTTGATTTTTCTCTGTGTTCTCACAGTTGACAGAGCTCCTCCAAGGGGCTGTGCTGGGTCATCCTCGCAGGGCCTTCCTGCGTGCTGGGAAAAATAAAATAACAGCACAAAAATGACAAAAGCAGGAGATAAAATGCCAGAAATAAAACAGAGAGTTGTTCAACCCGGTTCTTCCTCTTTGAGCCCAAGACAAGGTTGTTTGTTATCCCTTTAATTTGGTATTTTCTGTGGATACTCCTCTGAGACCCACCTGGAGCAGTGTGTCCAGATCTGGGATCAGAAGGATTTGGAGCTGCTGAGAAACGTCCAGAGGAGGCCACAGGGATGCTCCAAGGGCTGGAGCCCGGCTGGGAGAGCTGGGAATGTCCAGCCTGGAGAAGAAAGTCCCAAGGAGAACCTAAATTCCCTTCCAGTGCCTGAAGGGGCTCCAGGAGAGCTGGGGAGGGATTTGGAATAAGGGATGGAGGGACAGGACACAGGGAATGGGTTTTGAGTGTAACAGGGTAAGGTTAGATGGGATATTGGGAAGGAATTCTCCCTTGGGAAGGTGGTGAGGGGCTGGCATGGAATTCCCAGAGAAGCTGTGGCTGCCCCGTCCATTGGAAATGTCCAAGGCTGGATGGGGCTTGGATCAGCCTGGGGCAGTGGGAGGTGTCCCTGCCCATGGCAGGGGGTTGGAATGAGATGATTTTGAAGATCCTTTTCAACCCAAACCATTCCCTGATTTTACCCCTGAGCCACCAGCTCTGAGTTTGTGAAACCTCTGGATTGAAGTTTCTGAGTTTGTCTTGACCTGCCTGCGGCTTTTTTTTTTTTCTTTTTTAATCTTGGCTGAGTGGGAAGAGCAATTTTCCTAATTGACCAAGTGGTTCTGGCTAATTAGCTCTGCTTTTGTTTAGCTCTGTATGGAGCAGCTGTGGATTTGTATAAACAGCAGCACCAAGCCATAATTCAGTGCAGGATGAAGGATTTGTGCCTCTGATCCAAGGACACAGAACAGAAAAATTCCAGCTTGGAGGTCCTGAGGAGGGGAAATGTGGGATGGGAGCGATGGGGTAAGGCCCTGGCACAGGTTGCCCAGAGAAGCTGTGGCTTCCCCATCCCTGGAAGGGTTCAAGGCCAGGCTGGATGAGGATCTGTGAAATTTGGGATTGTGGAAGGTGTCCTAGTCCATGGCAGGGTGTTGGATTGAGATGATCTTCAAGCTCCCTTCCAATACGAACCATTCCATGGGGCTTAACTCTGTGGAATTTGGTTATAGAGGTAAAATAGAAGTGAGAAATCTCTAAGGATGGGTTTAGAGCATGGGAATTTATTGTGAAAGAGCGTGGGTGTGAGAGGCTGCTGGGCTACAAGACACAGCTCAAAGCAGGCCAGAGAAAGAGGCAAAAAGAGAGAGCAAAAAGAGAGTGATTTGCCGTTTACAATACAGTAAATCATCTTCTCTGTTGAATATTCTAATTCTCTTTAACCAATCTGAAACAAGCTACAAACTCTACAATATTTGCGTGTGACCTATAAGAATTATCGCATTACCATACAGGGTTATATTTTAAACCTTAAAAAACTACTTTTGGGAATCTCCTACCAGGCAGGTATGGTTTGTTCTGACCTTTGGACCTGCCTAGGCAGAGGGCATTGTTCTATCAAGAAGGATGATTACCTTCAGTCAGCTCTACCATTGTTTCTTAGTTACTCTTTAACTCAAACCTTGTCTTCATCTCAATTTCGATTATACTTTCCATATTTCCAGCATCTTTTGCAAGGTAATCATATCTATAAGGCTTTCCTATTTCATCTTCCTCAACAATTCCATGATTTTATGAGTTGTCTTCAAAACAGGAATTACATGGAAAATCCTCCATCCAGCTTTTCCCCTGTTGTTCTGCATGGGATTTAGTCCTGATTTTCCTGGTGTGGGCAGGACCTGAGCAACATTCCCACCTCAAGATGTTCCGTGGAATCATCAGAGAGAAATCCACATGGCCAAAGCGGGAACAAACCTTCCCAAGGCTTCAGGATTGACCACAACTGGACAATAAAAACTTTGTCCTGGTCCTCACGGGGTGGTTTCTCCTGGCTGGACCCAGCACACCTCCTTTTCTCCAGAACCGTGGAAATCCAGGAATTCCCATCCTGTGGGGTACTTGGGAAGTCAATGGACAGGGATATATTAAGAGCTGGGCTGGGAGCTGATTTTCCTTCTCCTTCCTGCTGTGAAATCTCCCAAAAAACCTTTGCCTGCAGATGTGAAGTCTCTTTGGAGGCTTCTACTCCCATCCTGATTCCTCAGAATCATGGAATGGTTTGGAAAAGACCTTAAAGATCATCTTGTTCCATCCTCAATGGACAGGGACACCTTCCACTATCCCAGGTTGCTCTAAGTCCCATCCAGTCCAGCCTTGGACACTTCAGGGATTCTGACTTCCTGGACAACCTGTGCCAGGGCCTCACCACCCTCACAGGGAAGAATTTTTTCCCAGTTTTCTGTCTAAACATTCCCTCTACCTAAGAACAAAATTGTTAAAAAGAAAACAATTCCAAGGTGTTTATTGTTTATTTGCTTTTTATGGGGAGCTGACTCATAGCTGGCCTGGTGGCTGGGAACAGGTTGTTCATGGAATTGCACAGGGAATAAAACAAATGGAAGGGAGTAGGAGGAAGATCCGACCCAGATCAGCACAACCCCAGCTCTCAGCGTGTCTCAGCCAGATGCAAATTTCAGAAGCTTCATGGGAAAAAAAAAGTATTGAAAAATACTGGATTTACAGCTCCAGTGGAATTGTTCCAGCGTGCTCTGTAGAGAAGGTCTGGGATTTTGGATGTGAGGTTTTCAGGGATGGTCCTACTTGGTCAGGTCAAAGCCACGCTGAGGAACACATTAACAATTAAAAAGCGTTCTAGCTGTGGGAATTGTGCAGGGATTTTCCATGGATTATTGGTACAGATTCCATGACAGCTCTTCTGCAGTGATTCCAGCCCCAGGAAAGCTCAAAGGGCTGTTGGATCCCCCCTTTAACATCACAAATTAAAGATGCAATCCTTTATGTGACCTAACCCAGATCCAACTGGGATTTGGGCAGTAGAGGAGTCCCAGGGACACCATAAAATCAGGTAATATCTATAACCAGGGATTTGGGATGGCCCTGGGGCACCATTTCCCTGCCTTGCTTGGAAGTGAGGAAGCCAAAGGGCAAATTCTCAGGATTTCAACACCTTGGTGCATTCCATGCTGGGTTCTTGAGCATCTCTTCCCCATGGAAATAGATGTGGAGAACTTCTGGACACTTCCAGACCACCCAGGAATGGGGAAAATCTGGGAGATTGGCAGGAGCAGCCACAGAGACTGAGTCCTTCAGTGTCTGACATGCAAAGGATTTAAACCCGTGTGGATCCAAGATCTTCTTGGTTTCCCTGGAATCTGAGCACCTGAGGGTCTGAGGTGAGACCAGGTCTGTGTCAGGGACATGGTGGTGGCAGCTCCCCTTGGTGTCCTGATTTTCAAGAGCTCACAGCCAGGAAGGATTCAAGGAATGAGCTTAGGATCAGCTCCCTGTGGAGAAGGACAAAGATGGAAAAAAAGAGGGAAGGGAAAATTAATATTCCTTGTCATTGGGTCAAAGAAAGGAAGAGCTGGAGATCCCACTCATCCAGGAGGTGCTCAACACACAGAATTCCTCTTCTTCTGGGCCTTGGATCCTTCAAAATGTCATTCCTGCCAAAAAGTGGTGCCAAATCAGGCCTCTTTGTCCCTCAGAACTCCACAAAAAATGAAGGATGGGGAACAAGATTCTGCAGCTGGGATTTATTTAGGGCTGGAATATCCCTGGAGCTGAAGAACCAATTCCATCCTGCAACTCCTGGTGCAGCAGGACTGGGTGGGAATGGCAAATCAGAGGGAGGGATGGAATTATCTGGGAATTTTCTGAGGTGCCACCTGAGAAGGGATGAGGCAGGTGTGTCACCTTCTGACCACAGGGAAGCTGAGTGGATAAAAACTTCAGGAAAAATAACAGGAAAAGATCCCATGAGGCCAATCTGCTTCTGTCCTTCCTCGTCACTGGGTTTCCCATGTGGATATTTTTCCCGAGGCTGTTTTTGAGAAGAACTCAGTGTCAGGCTCCCAAAAAATAAGCAGATCCCTCTTCCTTGCCTTCCAGTCCCTACATCCGGGAAAGCTCAACAGCCAGAACATTCCAGAGGTCAGGCAAACAAAGCCAGATTTCCATGGCTCCAACCCAGGCCTGTAGTGCGGTGTTCCAGAGCCAAGAGTAAAATCCAGGATCAACTTCTCATCCTGAAGGATGTGATTCAAAAGCCTGCAAGGGCCTGATCTCCAAGGATGGACCTTGGCTAGGGAAATAAACAGTTGCTAGGAATGTCCCTGGCGTGGAACATCATCATCCACAACATTTAATTAGTTGCTTTAATTGTTTGCACATTCCCTGGCACGGTTCTAGGATGGATCAGCCATCTTGGGATTACTCCCAAGAGACTGATATCCACCCCTTGGCCTCTATGCTGGAAATGATCCTGGAAAAGTTGAATTTACTGCCCCAGCTGTAGCCTGTGGATACTGGGACACCTTTTTTTCCTTCTTTGCCCTGATCCAGCCAAGCATTTCATTCTCCAGTTGTTCTGCTCCATTTTTTGGCCATCCGTGGTGACACCACTGTCCCAAGGCTCCTGAGGAAATGCCAGCCATGGCAGTGCCACACCTCACACCTGCATCACACATCCACAAGGTTGGGATGGTAACTTCCCAAAAATCTGGCTCAGTGGCCCATAGGCAACCCCCAAAATGGGAATTGACCCATTGGAGACCTTTGTCCATCATCCCACTTGTCCATCAAACCACTCCTGCCAGCAGAGCTGTGGTGGACCACTTCCCATGGCCTTGGAGATCTTCCTGCTCTAACTGAGGAGCAGATTTGAATCCCTGGACTTGATGATTCCTCTCCGGCTCTGTGCCAGGCCGGAGATTTTTGTGTCATCATTCATTGGAACAGAGGGAATAAATGTTGTTAATCATGGAATGGTTTGGGTTAAAAGGGACCTCAAAGATCCTTTTGTCCCAACCCCCTGCCATGGGCAGGGGCACCTCCTACCATCCCAGGTTGCTCCAAACCCCATCCAACCTGGCTCTGAACATTCCCAGGGGTGGGGAGTCCACAACCCCAATCACACTAAAAACTAACACAATTATTTTTCCATTTTTTCAAAAAACCCAGTCGAAACTGGTGAAAACAAGAGAAGAGCTTCTCCAGGCTTCTCCCACTGCTCCAGAACGCTGAGCCTTGGCTTCCCAGACTGATTTCCATGCTGCCCCAAAGAGTCACCCCCGATGCCACGATGAATCAGCCTGGCCAGTCGTGGTTCCCTGGAACAGGTCCTGCTCTTTGGTCACTGCCTTGTGACACCTTGGAGCACTGACACACCTCCTCCGGCATTCCCGGGGCGCGCGGTCCCCAAACCTGGCACGGCTTCACCTCTTGGGCAAGAGATGTGGTTTATCCTCTCCACACCCAGGCGCAGATCCATGGGAGAGGAATGGCTGGTGCTCCTGGGGTTATCAGGGATGACTTCCCCATCCTGTTGATCCAGTTTTACGTCAGCAGAGTTGGTGGTGTCAGAAACCTCCCAGATATCTGTGAATCAAGCAAAAAAAAGCTCTCTGCAAGAATCCCCCCAGCTTTTGTTTCCTTGGAAAAAAATGTGGTGGGTTTTGGTGTCTCTTTGAACTTCCTATGGCTGTGCCTTCATTGTTATCAGTGATTGATCCTGCTGGATGCTCTGAAAGTCTTGGATGAGCATCTCCTTGGCTTCAGGGAATTTTGCTCCTCTCACTTGGCTCCTTGCCAAGAAAATCACGTTGACCCCCAATCATTTTAACCCTCACCTCACCCAATTTTTCTTCCACACCTTTTTTGGACCCTCTGCCTCTTTTCCTGCTTTTCCGTCTCCTAAATCCCAGGCTGTGTGGATCTCTGCTCTCTTTTCCTGCAGGATGGAGAAGGAAGGGATAAGCAGACACCTGATTGCCCAAGCGGCTTCACTCCAAGGGGCTCCTCCTGCCTCACCCTCTCTGCTCCTTGGAGGCTTGGTGATTCATGGAGATGTCTCCTGATATCCTGCACTAAACATCCTGATAACTCTTTCCTTGGAAGCACAAGTGGGACAGGCAGTCAGATGGAAGCCCCAGAAGGGATGAAGTTGTCAGCTCCAGCTCCACCCCTTTCATGAAGAGAAATCACAAAGGCTGGGGACATTTTTGGTATCCAGCAGGACTTTGATTGGATGCTCCATGGAAAAGGGAGACAAAGATATTTTTAACCCTTGCTGGAAGTGTTCAAAGCCAGGTTGGAAGGGGCATCTGGAAGGTGTCCCTGCCCATGGCAGGGGGTTGGAATGAAATGGTCTTTAAGGTCCCTTCCAACCCAAACCACGCGATGATTTTATGATTTAAGACTTTGCAGGTAAACAAGTTATGCATTTCCTGTCCCCGTGAATATCCAGCTTGGTTTACCCTGACTGTAAATGCTGGGAGTTCTCCAGCTCTAACCCTGGAAATGCACTTGGCAAAATCCACCCAGAAAATTCCATTAATTTATGCCACTCGTTCCCATTTTCCTTGGAGAAAAGGAAACCCTTCATCCACAATTGTGATGCTCAAAACAAAACCCCCACCCAGCAGCTCTGCTGGCCTGACCAGAGATGAATTAAAGGATTAATCCCAATAAATGGTGTGAATTCCCAGAGTGCTTTCACTGCTCCCTGGAATCGCCAGCCCAGCCTGAAGGCAATGCTGAGGTGAGAAAACAACCCATGTGCATTCCTGGCCTCTCATCTAACCCATGATCCCTGCCCACTCTTTCCAAATCGTTGGCTTCCTCATCGCTCCGTCCAAAGGCAGGGAAGGTTTATATCCTGTCCCCAGGTGAGGGTGTTTTTCCTGGGCTGCGGAGACGACTGGGAGAAGATGAAGTTCTCCCTCCTTGCGGTGCTGGCTTTGGTCCTGTTTGCAACTCAAGGTGAGGTTTGCTCCTGGATAATGTAGAGCTGAGTGTTTAAAAGGTAGGAATGCCTCATATCCAGAGAAGGAAATCATGGAATGCTCTTAGAATGGTGCAGGTGAAGGGCACAGTGCTCATCTTTGGGGGTTTTTATCTGGAATCGCAGCCTGGGTGTGCGGGAAGTTTATTTTCTGACTGGAAATTTCCCTGTCCTGCTGGATTTTTATGGAAACAAGACAGAAAAAAGGAGGTAATTCCTACTGGTCTGCTTTTGAGAGACTTCCCAGGGAGTTTTTCTTGTCGGGGTGGTGCAAGGCTGTGGTTATTCCTAAATTTTGATGGAGGCAGCACAATGCTCTTTGTTCCTGGTCCATGAGGACAGGGCCACACCTCCAACATCTGCCCTTGTGCAGCTGCTTCTGCCCATCTCGGAGATCCCACAGCTTGCTGACTTCAGGGATTTTAGGAAAAAGTCAGGGAAAGAGGAAGAAGTTGTGATGTGGCCTGAACGGGTTAAGGGTAGTGGGTATTTGCACAGTAATTGTGTTATAGATGGTGCATTTTATTTCACGGAGAGATGGTAACTTAAATCAGAGCCTTCTTGAGGAAAATGATCCTATATCCTCTACAAACCAGAGGGAATAAACCTAATCCTCATTTTGGAGAGCGGGACAGGCTTTGCCAGCGCTTGGAATTGTGCCACACGTCTGGTGCAGAAAAAGAATTCCTTGGAATAGTTATTTCTGGCTCATTGTGGCCTAAGAATACCTTTCTGCTATTTAGCTTTGTTCACTCACCAGAGCAGTGATCCTGACAGATTTCCAAGTGTTAACAAGGCCCGGGAGACAGGGAGGTTGTCCTCAGTGCCAAAATGAAGCCTGGCCTAATCCACGTTGGATTATCCAGGCAGTAAAAATTAAGCATTCACCGCATGTGTCTTCGGGCTGAATTCTCACAGCAAAGAGTAAAAAATCCTTCTCCTCACCTTCTTGGACCTTTAAACCAGCTTCTGGATTTATTTTGGGGAGCACTGAAGTCCCACCCAAAGACAAAGGCGTGGGAGCCTGACTTTAGGCTGTGGAGGTCCCAATTAACCATCTTCATCTGCCAGTGCTTTCTGCCTAATTAGGCTGCAGTTTAATTGTCCCCAGCAAGTAGAAAAGGTGACCCCAGGCCTTGGGACATCCTTGGAAACTCCTTCAGGAGTCCCTGCCCTTCCCTGCTTCAAGCAGCACATCAAACCCGGCGTCCTCGGCCTATCAAATTGAAGGAGGGGAAATTTAGGTTGGATATATGGAAAAAATGCTTTCCTGTGAGGGTGGTGAGGCCCTGGCACTGATTTCCAAGAGAAGCTGTGGCTGCCCCATCCCTGGAAGTGTCCAGGGCCAGGCTGGATGTGGCACTGGAAATGTGGATTGGCTCTTTCCATGGCTTTTACCAGACTTGCACTTCGTGTGTTTGAGATCCCATGAAAATCAGGGGATAATTTTTCCTGCTGGTGTTTCACAGGATCCCAGAATCATTTAGGTTGGAAAAGACCTCCAAGATCCTCAAATCCAAACTTTGATCACCACCACAGCTCTGAGGCCCATATCCAGCCATTCCTTGGGCATGTCCAGGGATTGGGACTCCACCAGCTCCCTGGGCAGCCCCTTCCAATGAAGAAATTGGAAGAAATTCCAATTGGAAGAAATTCCAATTGGAAGAAATCCCAATTTCCTCCTGATGTCCAACCTGAACCCCCCTTGATACAACTTCAGTTTGTTTCCCCTTGTCCTGTCCTTGTTCCCTGAGAGCAGAGCCAGTCCCACCCTCTTTCCAGGGATTTGTGGAGATCCAGAAGGTCCCGCTTGAGCCTCCTTTTCTCCAGGCTGAGCCCCTTTCCCAGTTCCCTCAGCTTCTCCTGGTGCTCCAGCCCCATTCCCAGCTCCATTCCCTTCCCTGGACATGCTCCAGCCCCTCAATGTCATTCTTGTCACGAGGGGACAAAACTGGGCACAGGATTTGAGGTGTGGCCTCACCAGTGGGGGCACAGGGGACAATCCCTGCCCTGATCCTCCTGGCACGAGCCAGGATGATCCCACTTCCCTCTTCCCTGTTTTTTGTGTCTCTCCCTGCAGCAAATGCCCTGTACTGCTACACCTGCAACTGGGAGCAAAGCAACTGGAGCTGCCTGAAGGCCGAGAAGTGCTCGGACAAGGACGAGTACTGTGTCACCAACGTGGCCTCCGTGGGAATCGGTAGGTGCTGCCACTGGATCCCCTTGGGGGGGGCTCGGGAATGGGATGTGAGGTTTGGGCTGGATTTGTGAGGGGATGAGGAGTTCTTGGGAAGCACCCGTGGGAGGTGGAGCCCTTCCTAACGCATCCTGGCAGTGATGGAGATGTAGAATTCTTCGTGTTACACACTGAGATTTTCCTCTCCAGCTGTCGTTTTGTGTGGAAAATTTATTCCTGTGTGGAAAATCAAAGGGACATTGAGATCAGAGAAGGATCCTTCAGAGGAAGAATAAATAAATTTGAACCTTGATTCCTTGTTCCCTGGGAGCAGAGCCTCACCCCAATGTGGCTGCATCCTCAGGGAGTTGTGGAGAGTGAAAAGGTCCACCTTGAGCCTTTTTTTTCTCCAGGCTGAGCTCCCTCAGGTGCTCCTGGTGCTCCAGACCCTTCCCCAGCTCCATTTGCTTCCCTGGACATGCTCCAGCATCTAAATGTTTTTGTTGCAGTGAGGGGCCAAAAACTGACCCCAGGATTTGAGGTGTGGCCTCAGCAGTGACAAGAAAGAGGGAAAATCACTTCCCTGGTCCTGCTGGTCACTCTATTTCTGATCCAATCCAGATACAGAGGGAAACAAAATTATTTCCCTCAAGCAGAGAAGCTTGGAAATGTGATTTAAATCCAGGAATGAACGTTGCCAGTGCACACCTAAAAAAGTCTTGATATGAGGATCCATGCAGGATGCCCAGCATGGGAATGGAATTCTTCGTGTCGGAGATCACCAGCAATTCCTGGGCTGTGGTGGGACCAGGATGGGTCTCACGTTGATCTCTGGGGCTGAGAGGGGACAATGGGACAATGGGTCCTGCTGGTCACACTATTTCTGATCCAAGCCAGATACAGAGGGAAACAAAATTATTTCCGTCAAGCAGAGTAGCCCAGAAATGCGATTTAAATCCAGGAACGAACGTTGCCAGTGCACACCTCAAAAAGTCTTGATACAAGGATTCATGCAGGATGCCCAGCATGGAAATGGAATTCTTCGTGTAGGAGGTCAACATCAATTCCTGGGCTGTGGTGGGACCAGGACGGGTCTCTGGGGCTGTGGGGGGACAGTGGGACTCATCAACCCAACTCCATCCTGGATCTTTGAGTGATCACTCAACAAGCCCCGTTGCTAATCCCGTTCTCTCCCTCCTCCGGGCCAGGCTCTTTGTCCTTTTGGAAGAGGATCACCAAGAAGTGCTCCGACACCTGCCCACGGCACAACTTCCTCCTGGGCCTGGCCACTTACACCTCCTACTGCTGCCAAAGCTTCCTGTGCAACCTGACTGCGTGCCCGGGGCCCAGGCTGGCCCGGGAATGAGGTGCCAGGGGCTCCCACTCCGTGTCCTTCTTCCCCTGCCCGGTTGTGCTGGGAGAAAATGGATCCTGAAGGAATGAAGAGCCTGGCCAGGTTCCCCCAGGAGGGTGTGGACGTCAAACATGAGGAATAGATAAAGAATTGTGGTCATCGTCTTGTCCTATGGTATCTCCCAACCTTCTCATTTTCTTCTCAGCCCTGAGCTCTGTGGTTCCAGCATCCCCATGAGAGCTCTGAGCGCCACATCCAGGCATTCCTTGGATGCTTTCAGGGATGGGGGCTCCACCAATTCCCTGGGCAGCCCCTTCCAAAGCCTGACCACCCTTTCTGTGAAGAAATTCCCTCTATGTCCAACTTAAACCTCCCCTGGTACAGCTTGAGGCCTTTCCCTCTCATCCTGTCCCTTGTTCCCTGGGAGCAGAACCCGATCCTCATCTGGCTCCACCTCTGGTCAGGGAGTTGTGGAGATCCAGAAGGTCCCGCTTGAGCCTCCTTTTCTCCAGGCTGAGCCCCTTTCCCAGTTCCCTCAGCTCTTCCTGGTGCTCCAGACCCATTTCCAGCTCCATTCCCTTCTCCGGACACACTCCAGTCCCTCAATGTCTTTGTTGTCATGCTCTGTCCTGCAGCTTTGGGAGGGAGATGCTCCTTTCTGCACTTCCTGCATCTCCAGAGGGGTTTCTCCTGGAATTTTATCTTATTTTGGGTGCAGTTGGAGTCACATACGGGCAGGTTCTGGGCAAAAATAACAACCCCACTTGTCTGTGCATCCGTCCCCACCTCCACTTCCAGCATCTTTGGACATCTCTGCCTTCTTTGCTGTTGGAGCCACAGAACCCCACCCAGGGCCAGCAGCTCCCCGGATTCGCAATTCCTGCCGCTTGGAATTGTGTCCTCCAGCAATCCATTAATTCACCTTTTACTCAGACAATCTCTGAAGCAACCGCAGGGAAATCATGGAATGTCCTGGGCTGGAAGGGACCCACAAGGATCATCCGAGTCCAGCTCCTGGCCCTGCACAGGACAACCCCAAAAAAACCCCACCCTGTGCCTGAGAGCTTTTTCCAAGCGCTTCTGGAACTCTCTCAGGATTGATGCTGTGACCACTTCCCTGGGGAGTTCCAGTGCCCAGAACCTTTTCCCAAAATCCAGCCTCACCTTCCCCGAGAGAAGAAATCGGTGCCTCCTCCTTCGCTTCCCCCTCAGGAAAAGAATTTGCAGAATTTGGGTCGAGAGAGAGAATTTGGAGCGGTTAATAAGGAGAAGAGAGATTCCAGACAGGCCAAATATGGAGATGTTTCCAGAGGCTGCAGAGAAACCAGGGTAAAAAGGAGCTGGAAAAATAAACAATGAAAAGACAACAGAGGTTTTTTTCATTGCCAGATGTGCTCTGGGTCCTCTCCTGAAACACACTTTTTTTTTTTTTTTTGGAGGAATTTCACTCTGGAAAAATCATGGGAATGCTTTAACTCAAAGCTCCCAAATCAATGCAAAACATCTCTCAGCCAAGGGATGACTCGGTGTTGTGCTTGCAACCCAAGCCTGGTAAACAACGGGGACAAAAGGGGCTTTGAGCCGTGCTGGGCAGGGCTGCCTCGGGCTGGAGCCCGGGGCTGCTCGGGATGGAGGATTTCATCCCAAATTCAGCAGAACGAGGAATTTTCAGGGCTGTGTCTCTCTTTTAATAATCAACTTCTGCTTTCCTTCACCCCCTCCTACCATGTGAAAGAGCCTTTTCTTATTTACAGCACTGTCTCTTCCCAACCCTCTTCAGGAATTTTTATTTCCCACCCCAGAGCAGTCCAGGCCCCCTCCCTTCCCTCGACCGGCTCTTAATTTACTCATCAAACAATATTATTGCTCATAAAAACAAACAACATCAAAAAACAACAACAAAAAAGGAGATTTGTGTGATTTTTTTTCTCCTGTGTGACAGAAATTTTCCGCTCTCTGAAAGCACCGAGGAATCCCAGTTGAACAGACTCTAATAATTAATATTTCATTGGGTTGGATTTATTCTTCCTGCAGTCGTGGAGACAGAGGCTCCCCCAGCCTGCAGGAAAACAGAGTCGGGATTTTTTTTTTTGCTGCTTTAAAGCAAAACTGGCTGGTTTATTTTTTTTTTTTTCTTGATTTGCTGTGCCTTTGCTGCAGAAAAACTTCCTTGTATCCGTGGATAACAGAAAACGAAAATAAATCATCCTGGCCATGGCTGAGGAGCAAAGGGTTATTTTTTTTTTTAACAACATAAAAAAATAAAGTAAAAGAGAAGAGGTTTAGATGGGATGTTGGAAAGAAAATCTTTTTTTGAGGTGAGGCTCTGGGATGGAATTCCCAGGGAAGCTGTGGCTGCCCCTGGATCCCTGGAAGTGTCCAAGGCCAGCTTGGATGGGGCTTGGAAAAATCTGGGATGGTGGAAGGAGTTCCCATGGCACGGGGGTGGCTCTGGATGACCTTGAAGGTCCCTTCCAACCCAACCCATTCTGTGATCCTGTAATTCCCGCTATGGAATTCCCTCCTCCCCTGGTGCCAATCAGCCCTGGTGGCAATTACTCCTCTCCGAGACATCTGAGATGTGCAGGAAGGAGGGGAGGGTGTTGATCCCAACCACTAATTTTGGCCAGGAATTAGGGCCAATTGGGAGTCACCAGCACACGGATGAGGCTGCCCAGAAAATTACCCTGAGCTGCAGGACAACACACACCCCTTGGATTGGGGAAGGGATTCAGAGGATCCTAAATAAAAAAGAATTGGAAAAAAACCCTTTTTCTCCTCTTTTCAGGCTGCTCTGAGCTTCTGTGACCCCACCCAAAGGCTTGGGAAGAGGGGAAGGTGCTCCAAAGGCTCATCCCGAGGTTTTTGCAGGAATCTGGGGAGGGAATTCCCAACCTGATGAAGTGGGGACAGAGGGCAGGGGGAGATTTTGTCCTCCAAGGCGTGGAAAAAGCTCCTTGGAGGAAGAATTCCCTGAGGGTGGCACTGGGAGAGGCAGCACAGAGCAAACACAGAGCCCTTTCAGCAGCTGGATCACGTGGAATTGGGATGGAGCAACAATCCCAAATGGAATAATAAATGCCTGGCTGTGGATAATAATCAGTTTAAACACCTCAGGGGTGTGTTGGATGGAGCTGTGACGCGGTTCCTTCGGGTCCAGGACAGTTGTCACCCTTCACCTTTGCCATCAGAGCCACCAGCAGCCAAATCCCGGGTATAAATTTATGGGATGTGTGTGGGGTAGCGCTGGGAGGGAGGGAGGAATGGGATGGAGCCATCAAACCTTGAAAAAGAGGGAGAGGAATTCCCGAGGCAGGGATTCATGGAAAAGGGGACATCAGATGGTGACAAGTGACCCGTGGCCACCCCACTGTCCCCTGTCACCCCCACCATGAGATGAGTGTCAGACCAGGCAGGAAAACCCCAAACCTCCTCTCTGAGGTGCAGCAACCCCAGAGCTGCCCCCTAATTCTTTGTAGGGTTCAGGGAAGGGGGGTGAGGTCCTGGTTTGGTTTGGGGGGTGACCAACAGCTCTGGGATTCCAGAGTGACCGGCTGGATGACAAAAACCTGGGAATATGGAGAGGAGAGAACTCACCAGGGACGGGCAAAGGCATCTCTGAGCTCGTGACATTTTCCTGCTGGGAGTTTGGGTGGAAAAGCTGCAGGAAATTCGGCTCTGAGGTAAATTCCAGCTTTTTGGGGGAAATGGGAGTTTTCCAAGCCAAAAGCTGGGAGCTGAAATCTCTGGAGCCGTTTGGGGTCAAGATGGAATGAAACAAACAAACAAATAAAAAGTGTGGTTTTTAAAATTTAATTTATTTTTTTTTTTTACTTTTGGATTCATGAAACACACTGAATTTCCAGCATTCCAAACTGAAATAACTTTTGGGGATTCATGTCCCGGCCTTATCCAAATGAAGGATGCCTCAGTCTGTGTCTGCTCCTCAAATCGCAGATTTTGGGGTGATTTTCCTCCACCGGGGCAGCACCTGAATGGGTCAATGGAGACCCCCAAATTTTTCCAGAGACCTTGGGCAAGTGAATCCGAAGGATCAACCTTTTTCCAATCCTAAATGAGTTGTTTTGAATCCCAGACTGAGAAAAATAAAGTGAATTAAAAAAAAAAAAAAAAAAGAAGTGGCAAAACTATAAAAAAACCTGCCCGCCTACGAGGTGGAATTTGATGGAAGTTGGCACTTTTCCCTAAAATTTCCATGTCTGGGGCTCTAATGAATATTCTGAATTGCGGAAAGGAGAGGCACAACAGTAGAAAAAAACCCAAAAACGCTTTCCTGGGAAATCGTGGCCGGTTTCCAGCAGGATGAGCCAGACGAAGCCCACGAGAGGGAGCCTCTGTCCCGGGCCACGGAAACCGCTGATCCCGGAGCAATTTCCAGGGAAAAAAAAGCGAGCAGCCGTGTGAAGGATGAGCCGGCGGGGTTGGAAGCAGCCCAGGGAAGGATCCATGCCGGCTGTGGGTCCATCCTGCTGATTCCAACAGCAGCTCCTGGCTGTTCTCCAGAGTTGGAATGACCATTCTCCAGAGTTCCACGCCATCGGAAATTCGGGATGTGCCTGGCTTTGGACTCCGGGATAATTCTGGAGCATCCGATACCCTCTGCTAAAACAGAGGGCATTTCTGTCCAAATCCCAAAGCCTTGCAAGGTTTTAATCCAGACCTTGGAACCACAGGTGGCTTGGAAGGGGTAGTGACCTTCTATCCCGCTCTTGGGAATCCCCGGAAATTTTGGGATGGGCCTGGCTGCATGAAGGGAACTTCATTTTCTTGGCACCCATGAAGTTTCGGGGGGTAAAGAGGGGATCAGATCGGATGGGGCTGTGCATTTTTGCCCATTCCGGGTGGATTTTCCTGGTTTTCCTTCACATTCCACTCCTTGAGCACCCTCCTGCCCCTCGAAATTCCAGTGGCTCCCACCAGGAACGGTCACAGCCAAAACACGAGGCACTTGGACTAATAAGGGAAATTCCACTTTTATCCTGCTCTTCTCTGAGCTTTCAACCTGATTCCTTCAGCAATTCCAGGGAAGTGGGACAGGGAAGAATTTTTCCGAGGTTTTATTTTTTGTTTTTTTGGGAGTCCAGGTGGACTTCAAACCAAGCTTCTCCACCACTTCCCTGTGTCTGGCCTCGGGAGAGTCACTCGGCGTGTGACTCACGTGATAAAAATGGAGATAACCACTCCAGGTAACCTTAGAGCTCTTTGGATCTCGATCCCTTGGGAATGTTTCCTCCAGGGATGACCCGCAGTGTCCCAGGTCCCCGCAGCTCCAACTGCTGGGAATGTTCTTCCTTCCCACAACCTGTCGTGGCTGCTCCCACGTCGCACCCTCCTCCAGAAATGCTGTTCCTTGACTCACTGGGAAGCTTTTGCCGGGAATTTTCTTAGGAACCAGGCCTGCAAACGCTGCAGAAAGAGGCCCCTGCCCTCCTCCCTGCCACAAAGGAGCTCGACGCGGACACGGAGGTGAAGATGAGGGTGTGGCCATTGCTCAGGGCCTGATTTGGTGACACCAGGGTGACACCACGATGGGGCTGAGGTTGCCCAGCTGGTCTGGTGGGATCCAGGACCCCCTTGTCCTGCTGGTGTAAACCAGAGGAGCTCTGAGACCTGGATTTGGTTGCTGGAATGAGGTGGGCTCCAGGATGGGGTGCAGGGCCCAGCGTCCTCAGAAAACCTCGGAAAGCCCCACTGCTCTGCCTCCCCCTCCAGCAGGTGCTCCCTGTGCCCCCCAGAATTGTCACAGGAGCTCAGGGATCAGCTCCACCCTGGAAAATTGGGAAACTGGCTCGTCTGCTCATCAGGGAGTGAGGGAGGTGGTGTTTTACCCAATCCCCACAGCAGAAAAACCCAAAAAAATCTCAGAACGGTTTGGGTTGGAAGGGACCTTAAAGCTCATCTTGTTCCACTCCCTGCCGTGGGCAGGAACACTTTCCACTGTCCCAGGCTGCTCCAAGCCCCATCCAGCCTGACCTTGGGCACTTCCCAGGGAATGGGGCAGCCACAGCTTCTCTGGGAATTTCATTCCAGGGCCTCAGCACCCTCATAGGGAAGAATCCCTTCCTAATATCTGATCCAAATATCTCATCTTTTAGTTTAAAACAAACAAACAAACAAACAAACAACTTTATCTTTTTCCCCTTGTGCTTCCAGTTCAAAGCTTTTCCTGGACACGTGGTCCTTGCTGCAGGGTTGGATTATTGCTCTTCCCAAGGTTTGCTGCCTGCTCTGGGGTTGACGGGTTCAGGGGAAGAAGAGCTTGGTGGTTTTTTTACATTTAACCACATTTCACTGCCCAAAATATCCCCAGTCCCCAAGGTTTGGTGGCAGAAACAGAGATCTTCCCCTGGGCGCTCTCCTGCTTCCAAGGAAACCACCAGGAATAGTGTTCAGCATCTCCCAGGCATTCCTGAAATTGTCTTTTCTCTGCAGGGAGAGGGAGCTGGGTTGGGGGTTGTCCCATCAGTGTCCCCATGGCCGTGTCACCTCCCACCCCAAATCCTAAATTTGGCACCGCGGGAAGGGGAAGAAGAAAACCCGTGAAAGATCACGAGGTTAAATCCTCCAGGGAGAGGCTCCAGCCAGGCGGATAAACAGCACAGGGCAGGGGACGTCCCCCAGCTGTGGGGACATGTGGCACGGCGTGCGTGTGGCACCCTTTCCAACCCCCAAACACATCCAAATCCTCCTCCCGGGCATGGATGGGAGGAGTTTCTTGGCAAGGGAGTGTTGATAGTGGGAAAATGCCAAGTTTTTGACTGATTTGCTGGTGTGGAAGTTGATTCACAGCTCTTCTTCAGTATCAGAGCACTCTGTGAACCTGCCTGGGACCCCCAAGTGGCTGAGGAACCCACAGGAAGCAATTCCTGAGGATTCCCGAGAATTGCTTGGATAATGTGGTGAATCCCCCTCTTTTCTGGCCACACTTCCTCAGGGGAATGAGGTGGATCAGGGGTGGGCAGGAGCCAGGCCACCACCAGGACCAGGTGGCAGAGGGGACATAGGGTGGATTTTGGCTCTGGAAGTGCCACCAGAGGCACCTCTTGGTGCTGTGGAGGAGATTCCCAGGATGTCACTGTGAAAGCCATGCCCAGGGGACAAGGGCAGAGATTTTGGCTGACCCCAAATTTGTTTCTGTCAGCACTTCCTTCACTCCCAGCTCCCTTTCAGCTTGGAGAAAAGTGGATTTTCTTCCACAAGGGGAAGCAGGGAGCAAAATGCCAAGAAACGGCATTCCAGAGTTTTGTTCCAGAAATGGAAGAGATAAGTTTGTGGAATTTTTCATGGACCTCTTTTTCCACTGGAGATCCCCTTTCCTTCCTCCTCCTGTGCTCCTTGAGCAGCAGTTGGGCTGCAAAGCAAAGCTGGAGGGAGGCAGAGGAGCCACAACCACCCCTCTCCCATGCTGGTGATTTTGGGAATGCCTCTCCCAGCTCAAATTCAACTTAAAGGCTCCAGAATTCATTTTAAAGTCCCCTCAAGACCTGGTCGTCCTTTTCCTGGCAGTTTAATAATTTGGGAATGACTCAAAGCCTGGAACACGATGTGCACAATCAACACCGGGGCGAGCTGTTCCTACCGAGCCCTTTCCTTGGCAATCAGGTGGTGCCTGCAAAGCCAGGGTGGATTTTCAACCCTTCTGCTGCTCCCTGGATCATGTGGGTGGATTCTGATTCCCATGCCCCTCCCAGGCTGCCATCCATGAGGATTCCAAGCCCTCATTTGTCAGCGGGGCTCTGCCAGTGGATGGATTTGATTTTGGCACTTGAGCTGCCCTCACCCCAAACCCCAGGGGTGGTGGGAAGAACCCAAACCCGGCTGAAATGTGCAGGGATGCACCTGAGCTGGACTGATTCCTTTCCCTCCTTCTGTCCCACCCCGTTAAAACCATTCCCTGCCTTCCCAAAATAATAATTAATAATAATAATTTAAAAAACCCAAACCCAAACAACAACACGGCCTTGGATTTTTGGCCAACCCTCCTGGGAAAATGCCCATCAGCTCTCCCAGTGAAGGACACGATTGGGTTCTCAGATAGGACTGTTTGTTTCTGTGCCCTGGTGGCCACACCCGTGGGGTTGGGATGGTTTCAGCCGGGATGTTTCCTGGCTCCGGATCTCCTCCGCCAGTGTGGGCTCTCCCTGGGGACAGCCTTGCTGTCCCTGGCCGTGGCTGGGGAGGTTTCAGCAGGGTCATTACACGAGGCGTGACAAGTTTCTGGACGTAACAAGGACCAGCCCAAGCTCTGGTTCTCACCACCCAGCCGGGCTTTTGATGCTGGGCCCGGCTGTGGCGGCGGGAGCGGGGCAGGAGAGAAACCGGAGCATCCGGATCTTCCCACACGTGGGCTGAGTTTTTCCACTCCTGCTGAGATTTTCTGCTCTCAGTTGGGATCTTCTTGTGAAAAAACCCAACGCAGAGAAGTTAAAAATAAACGAAGAGTAGAGACAGGGTGAGGCGGAACGGATTAAAACTGCAAAAAGGTGGATTTAGGTGGGATATTGGGAAGGAATTTTTCCCTGGGAGGGTGGGGAAGCCCTGGCACAGGAGGCCCAGAGAAGCTGAGGCTGTCCCATCCCTGGAAATGTCCAAGGCCAGCTTGGACACAGCTTGGAGCAACCTGGGATATTGAAAGGTGTCCCTGGAGTGGCAGGGAGCTGGGATGCAATGATCTTTAAGTTCCCTTCCAATCCAAACAATTCTGTGACCCCATGAAGAGCAGACAGATTTTTTTATGGAGCTCATCCTTCATTTTCCACAGATCAAGAAAAAAAAAATCTCATTTGATTCCCAGCTTTTACCTAACCTTGGAAATTCCAGCTCTTGGCTCCAGTGCAGAGGATCACCCCCATGCCCGTCATGGAAGAGATGAGTCAAGAACCCAAAGCTCATAAAAATGAAAATTTTGGTTCTTATGGAAGATGACCCAAAATGCAGCAGACTGAAGCTGTTTTGGAGGCCCTGCAGACACCTGGGGATGCCCTTAAAACGCCACCTCAGCTGTGTCACACCGGCCTGGCAGGTTCCAATGACCGCTCCTACACCACCCTGGATCTTAAAGTTCAATTTAAAACACCCACAAAACAAACACAGAACCCCCACCGCGCTCACACAGATGCTGTGAAGACAAACACGACAGCCATCACCTACTTTTCTTCCTCAAACCCCAGCCAAAACATTCTGTGGCAAAGATTTTTGGTCGTCTTTTTGTAAATATTTGTCCTGGCATAGTTGAGATTCCCATCAGAGGCCAAGATTTCCAAAGAGGCATCAGAGCTTGTCAGGGCCTGCAGGATCATGTGGTGCAGGGGACGATCCCATTTTAGCTCCTGCACGTTGACTCCTCATGTTATGAAACAGGATCAGGAGGGTTGGACTTGGACGAGAGGAGATTCCCACTTTCAGTGAAAAAACAATGGCAGATGTGGGATTTGTCAGGGACGGGGTTGTTTCTTCCCAAATACAGTTGCATTCCTTGAGGGGGACTGGAATTAATTATTTTTAGGAAATTCCAAGAGGACTCTGCATTTTTTCCCCCTCTCTTTTCTTCTTTTCTTCCTCTTCCACCCTCCTCCCTGCCCTTTTCCCCTCAGACCCCGCAGGTCTCCAGCATTCCCATTCCTGGCTGGAGATGCCAAACCTTGTCCCTGGCTCTGAGGAGGATGATTCACATCCATAACTCCCTTTCCTCCACAAACAGGGTGGTTCCGTGCCAGTGGCACCCCCGTGCCAGGGCACCAGCCAGGCCGGGGTGTGCCCAAGCCGAGTTGGTGGCCTGATGGCTTGGGTGGCGTTGGTGCCCTGTTTGATGACAGAGTCTGGATCTGGCCTTTCCATCAGGATTTTGGTGGGGATGTGAATCACGGAGGTGGACGCCGGGCATGATGGGGCTGTTTGATGTCGCTCCAAGCTGACGGGGCTGAAATATCCCTTGGGATCTTGGAGGCTGAGGGAATGTGAGGAAATGGCTTCAGTTCCCCGTTGGCTGCAGCCCCAAAGGAGTCAAGCTCTTGGGATTGACAGGAAAGGTTCCTGGTGGCCATCCCAGCTGCTGAGTTGGAAGTCACAGCATCAGGGAATGGTTTGGGTTGGAAAGGATCTTGAAGATCATCTCATCCCAACCCCAGCCATGAACAGGGACATCTCCTACCTCTTGGAGCTCCAAGCTCCATCCCATCTGGCCTTGAATGTCCACATGGATCACTTTGATTTCATGGTGGATTTGGGCTACTCCTGTCCTTCCCAGCTGGAAGCCTGGCAGCCTCTGTCATCTGCCATGGGAATGACCTGAGGAGCCGTGTCCTGCTGTTTGGAGCCTGCCGGAACAGCTGTGCCAGATGTTCTTTGGGAAAGGGAGCAATAGCACGGGCTATCTGCAACAGGCCTTGGGTGGAAAAGGCAAAATGTCATACTCGGCTTTTCCTTTTTTTCCGGGTGTTTCCGGATCCCACAATCTCCCACTTCTGCTCCTTCTCCAAACCCTCCAGGTCCAGATGAGGCAATCCAGCCTTCCCTGACCCTCTAAGGAAGGAGGAGAGGACACAACCAGATCAGCCTGGTGTTGTCTGGAGTCGGGCTGGACCTCTTGCACCACCTGTGTGACTCACGGACACAGGGAGCACCATCCGTGTCCTCCACCTTCCCACCTCATCCATGTCCTCCACCTTCCCACCTCATCCATGGCCTCTCCTTTCCCTCCTGAGGCCACACTTCACAACCCTGAGCTGAGACAGAGATTCCTCCCTGCACATTGAGGGGAGCTGAGATTGGAGCAGCCCCCTGGAGGGAAAAAAGTGGAGAAAATGGGAAGTGCTGACATTTAAACCTCCCTGGATCTGCCTCCATCCCACCCCTCCATCCCGGGTTGAAACCACGCTTTGTCTGACTCCAGTTACACAAAAAGCCCTGGCCTTGCACAAGGCATTCCCAAAGTCTGGCACAAACACCCTCCGTGGCTGCCAAGCCCCGAGTGGGTGAAGGTTTCTTTTTTCCTAAGACTCCCAGGCCCCGTTAACTCTTCCATTCCCTTGGTGACCCCCACGGGGTGACACCCACGGGGTGACCCCCAGCAGGTGACACCCACCTGGCCCAGTTTCTCCTGCCAGGCTCTCCCTGCTGCCCTCCCCTCACCCTGATTTTTTTTCATGTTCCTGGGAAATGGTTTTAACACCTCCCGCTGCGTTCTCCCGGCACCATCTGCACTCCCACTCCCTCGGTTGCCTTTGCCCTGGGTTTTCTCCCAGCTCTCTTCACCCCTTGCTCAGAAAAACTGGATTCTGCTTCCAAAGGCAGCGTTTTCCCCCAGCACCGTGGTGCTGGTCAGAGCCCAGAGCCCTTGCAGTGGCCCTGGGCGTGACTGCAATTCCAACAGGGCCCAAGAATAGTGGGGATTTGGGACCTGGCCAGAGTCTGGGATGTGTCCAAAAATTTTTGGCCACCTCCTGCAGGGACATGGGGACAGGGGTGCCCATGCCCTGGGTGCTTTCCCTGTCCAGGTCACATAGGAGCCCCCCAGGGTTGGTTAAATTGGGATTTGGGGAATTCTGCAGCTTCCCAGACCCTCGCAGGGCTGTTTTTAGCACCTGCACATAATAAAATGTACATTTCCCACACAGGAGGGACTTCCCTCCCATCCCATCTTACTCCTTTCCCTCCCTCTGCCTGTCCTTAATTATTTACCCCCAAAGCTTTGTGTGTTTGCCTTGAATTATTTTGCTTTGCACCAATTTTTCTCCGCTCCCTCCTTCCCCCTTTCCACTTCTGTCTGAAATATTAATCTTGTTTATTATTATTATTATTATGAACCTCCCCTTTCTCTAATCTATTTAAAAGCTTTCTCACATTCCCACTTCTCACAGCCCATTTTTCACTTGACTTTTTTTTTTCTATTCAGCTGCACTTTGCTTTAACAGCCTCATTTATTTACTGCTCATTTATTTGTTTTAATTCCAAAGCTTTTCTTCTTGCTTGTTGAGGGCTGTGTTCAAGCCTTGTTCCCCCTTCCCGCTGCGGAGCCGCATTTTTCTGCTCGATTGGCTCCGAGATGAGCTGGATTTGGGGTGATAATTCATTTTCATTTTGGGATTTTCGATGGGGTGGAAGGGAAGGAAGTCTCTTTTTCCATTTTTCCAGCTGCCTGAGACAACCCTGGTGTAATACATTAAACAAACACGGGGATTAATACCTGTTGTTCTTTTTTCCCCTCCCTCCTCCAGCAGATCCCATTTCCTGCCTGATGTTTTCCATGCATGTATTTAAAAGGAATCTTGCTCAGAGAGAGCATTTTTATTCTCCCCAGATTGATTCTGAAATATTGTTGCTGCATTATCTCTCACGTGGTCCTTTCACATCCTTCCTAAAGGATGAAATAGTTCAAAATTCCTGCTCAAGGTCACATCAGAGAACAGAATGAAAACTTGGAAAACTGGGGACTTGTCCCCTCCACCCTCTGGACACTGAGACAGAACCACAGAGGGTTAAAGTTGCTGCAAAAAAAAAAAAAAAAAAAAAAAAAAAAAAAAAAGGAGGAATCGGGAAAAGGAAAATTGATTGGGAGCAAAAAAACTTATTACAGGGATTGGGAATGGCTCCAGCTTCCCAGGATTTTGCAGGCAGAGGAAGAGACTATGAAAGGACTTCCAAGGCTCCCCAGGGAAGTCATCACATCCCCAAGACTGCCAGAATTCCAGCAGAACTTGGAAAAAGCCCTCAGTGGGGTTTTTTTGGGGGGGTATCTTTTCCAGGGCCAGGAGTTGGATCCTTTTGGGTCCTTCCCAATCCAATCCTGTGATCTTGTGATTAATTTTGGGAAAACAAAGAGCACCTGGATGTTCTTTCTCCTGCTTTCATGCCATTTGGGACCTTACAAACCTTGACCCCGAACTTCCCTTGCTCATTCCTCTCTCCAAAGGGTCCTCCCAAGACTCACTGACCAGGATTTCTTTCATTTCTCTGCCATTTCCACTCCCCAGTTGTAGATTTTTAACTCCTGCAGGTGTTCCCGTGCACTTTGGGCCTCTCCTGAACCCCGAGTCATTTGGCTCCCCTGCACCCCGAGTCATTTGGCTCCCCTGCACCCTGAGTCAAGAGGTGTTGTGGGAGCAGAAGGACTGGAAAGGTCACGGGCGACTGGAAAAACCTGACAGAGCCCGGAGTTGGTCTCCGGGGAACAACAAACATTGTCACCTGGAAACCCTGGATGGTTCTGGAGGACAGAAGAAAAAGCCAAAAGCATCAAACCCCATCCCTGCCTGGACCACGGGAGCCTCTGAGTGAAAACTCCAGGCACAAATAGCGGAATCGGGGTGGAACAGGAGGATCTTTAAGGTCCCTTTCAGCCCAAACCTTTCCATGATTCCACGATTGTAGGAACGCTGCTGCCTCCTGCTTAAAGCACTTTGTACAAGTGAGAGAATTCCAAAAGGCTCTGGGCCATCCAAAAACCTTTCCTTGCCTCCCCTCCCACTTCCCAGGGATATTCAGCTCCCATTCCGTGGCAGAGAGAAAGGAAGGAGGGTGGCTGCAAGCAAGGAGCCACCCCAGGCAGGCCCAGCTCCAGGTTTCATGGCTCAGCCCAAGGAGGGACTTCTGTGTTTGGATCGGCCAAATTGCTCCCCGAATCAGCAGCGCAGACAGGGGCAGGCCTTGGAAAAATAGATTGGATGAGGAGGAGAAGTAAAAAAACCCCAACATCGCTATCTGCAGCCTCGTAATTGGTTCCTACGCACAAACACACCCAGCACTGATCACATCTCGGGTGCTGGCACTGCCCAAACCTCAAATTATTGCAATCAAAGGAAGCCAGAGACGAGGCAGGGCTGGTATAAAACCTTCCCGGGGAGCATCTTCCCACACTGCTCCGGCTCCGCGGGCACGAGGACCAACCATGAAGGCTTTTCTGGTGGCCCTGCTGGCTGCAGTCCTGTGTGCCCAGCAAGGTAAGGAGCCCGGGAGAACCAGAGGAGAGGGTGGCGAGGGAAAACAAGGAGATAAATGAGGGAAAACAAGGAGGGTTTGGCAGATTTTGCTGCAGCCGCTGAGGTATCAGTGGGTTTTTTGTTTTTTTTTTGGCGTCAACCACGGCGAGAAATATTTGGTGTGGTTGAACCCTCGCTCCTGGGTGGGTTCACTGTAACCCAGAGGAGATGAATTCTGGTTTCTCACACCCTCAGACATCCAGCTCCAACCACTGAAGACACGACCTGAAAAACGCTGACAGGGATCAAGCAGAGCTCAGAGTTTTTACCTCTGGTTTGGTTTTTGTTCCTGAATGAAACTCGAGGAGCTGCTGGGGATGAAAGCGTGGCTGGTCCTGGCACTACATCTCCTGCTCCCCACAGTTCCCATTAAGTAATGAGGCTGCTGGCAGAGATTTGAAAGCCTCAGAGCTCTTTGCTCCCAAATTGGAAGCGCTGTTAAGTGCCTGGGAGTGTGCTTGGAATGGGACGCACAACGCTCTGCTCCTGTCCTCTTTTAAAGGAGGTACCTGGATAATTGTGGGGGAATATCCACTTGGGAAATCTTGGCTCCGGGCATGGATTTGCCAGCCCGAGGAGCACAGTTTGCGCCGTTAAGGTTCATTCTAGCTGCATTTGCAAAATTCCAGCTAATGGAGGGTGGAGGGCAGATGCAGGAAAGGCTTGGGAGCAGCTCTAATGGCTCCAGCTGTTATTGTTTCCTGGCTGGAAGGGATTTTCCTTGCACTACTCAGGGAATATCAGCACTCCCAGTTGCTCTCGGGCACGTGCTGAGGACTCGGCTCCATCCGCGGCAGGAAGTGGTTTGGGGAATTTGGCAGAAAAAGCAGATCAGGGAGAGCTCCAGGGGGTGCAAAGTGCAGTAATCCTCGCCAGGTCTGGGTTTTGCTTTGTCTGCAAAAGGACAGGAGCCCCCTGCTCGGGTTGGGGAGAGGAAAGTGAAAATTCCCAAGTGACGGAGAAAAAGCGAGAGGTGAAAAGGAGAACTGAAATTTGGTTTGCAACAAGGCTGATTTTTCCTCCTGCTGCAAAGAACACCTGAGCTTGCAGCACCTGGCACTGGGAAAGAGCAGAGAAACAGCAAATGGCAAAATGGTTTGGACTGGAAAGGATCCTTAAAAATCATCCAGTTCCATCCCCTGCCATGGGCAGGGCACCTTCCACTATTCCGGGTTGTTCCAAGCCCTGTCCAACTTTCCTTGGAGCATCTGGGAAGGTTTTAGAGTGGGCCAGTCGTGTGCTGAGACACCCAAAACTCCCCAGATCACAGAGACGAGGTCTTTTTTTCCTCCTCCTTGGGATAGTTAGAGACTCCAAGGACTTCTGATTCTCTTTTAAAATTTCTGCTTCTGGAATTGTTTAACCCGAGCCTCATGGGCAGACTCATCCTCGGATGAGAACTTGAATCAAAACCAAACTTTGGAGAGGCACTGGGAGGGGTTTCCTTTGCTAAAAACAACCCCATGTTTGACTGGAAGAGGCTGTTCTGTGCAAAAAGAGCCTTCCTGGGCTGGGAAAGTCAGGAAAAACAGAACCAGGGAAGTTTCTGCCTCATGGAGACCCCTCACCGATTTATTTTGTTCACCTCCAACCAAGAGCTCTTCACCACTTGATGCCGGATTTCCTGAGAGCAGCCCAGCTGCCTCTGTCACCCCTGCCCCAAAATCAGGAGCATTCCTTGGAATTTTGGGCAGGAGAGAAACGATTTCCACCAATTGTGAATCCCCCTCCAAGGGGAAAGGAGGCACAGCTGTGTTCTAATGGCCAGCCTGGAAGTTTGGCTCAATTTATTTCAGATGTGCCCAATAATATCCCACTTTTTTTTTTTCTTTTTTTCTTTTTTCTTTTTCTGGCACTGAGGACAAAATACCACGGAGAACATCTCGATCCAGGTGCTGATAGGAATAATCCATCCATTGTCCATGGCAACCTCTCCCAGGGAACTCCCTTTATTGTGGTGCCTCAGCCATTTGGCTCCCAGGGGTGTCATTAGGAATTCACAAATTCATGTCTGGGCAGGGTTTTGCAGACGTAGAGTGCAAATATTTAAAACTGAACTCTAGAATTAGGCTGGTTCCTTCTCTCCTTGCCACGATTTTGCTTTCGGAGCTGGGTTTTCAACAAGGCCAATGTGGATCCTGAGAAGAAGAAAAAAAAAAATCACCTGAAAATGCTGTTCAGGCTGAAAAATGTAAATTTAACCCCCTAAAATCTCCAATCCACAAAGAAAACTTGGTTTTTCTCTGTATTTGTCTTCTCAGCTCCATTGATCAACTCCAAACTTATTTCACTTGCTGTGAAAAGCTGTTCACGCCAGACTTTTCCTTTGTATTTTCCAAGGTTTTTGGCACATTTTTTTTCCCCCAGGAGGGAATTGCTGGGAATCTCTAATCTGTGTCGTGGTTGGGTTTTTTTTCCAGCTTCCTCCCTGTTTTGCTATGTCTGTGACAATGAACATTCCAACTGGAACTGCCTGAAAAGCTACAAGTGCGAGGACCATGAGAAATTCTGCACAACCACGTACAGCACTGCCGGGATTGGTGAGTCCCAGAAATTGGAATTTTTTTTCCCTCTGGAGACATTGATTGGCAATTATACTTTAGGGAATTGATGGAAATTGATGGATTTGTTGGAGGGAATTTATGATTTTGAGGTTTAAGTGTCTCAATGTGGTGAGCGTGAGTCTTTCAGTGGTGCTTTGAGTTAAAATCCCAGGATCATCTCGTTCCAGGGACACTTCCCCCTATCCCAGGTTTCTCCAAGCTGGCCTTTGACATTTCCGGGGATGGGGAAGCCACAGTTTCTCTGGAAAACCTGTGCCAGGGCCTCCCCACTCTCGTGGAAGGGCTGGCTGGAACACCCAGATTTCAGGAGCTGCCTCTGTTGTTTGATCTGAGATATTTTGGGATGCAAAGGGGTTGGGTGTCAAATTAAAAGCTGGGAATTCATTGGAATTTTAGTGTCCTGCAGGAATCACAGAATCATTTAGGCTGGTAAAGACCTCCAGGATCTCAAATCTAACCTTAAACTGGCCACCACCTGGGCAACCAGACCAGAGATTTAGGCTGGCGTGGGTTTCCATCAAGGACTTCCCTACATTTGATCCAGGGAATGTGGATTCGCACCCAAACTCCCCCGAGAGCTTTAATTGCCATGGGGGGAAATTACGGAAATCACAAACCCCTCCCTCCCCAGCTCAGCTCTTCCAGAAAAATCCTGAACCCCATCTCTCCTTTCCCACCCCTCCTCCACCCAGGCAAGGACGTGGGACACCGCATCACCAAGAAATGCTCCGTGGATTGTCCCGAGACCAACGTGAACTTCGGGGTGGCCGCCTACTCCACCAAGTGCTGCAGCAGCTCCCTCTGCAACTTCAGCGGCGCCAACAGCATCCGGATCAGCTACTCCGCGATCCTGCTGGGAATTCTGGGGAGCTTGATCTGCGTCCTCAGGGCAGGATTGTGATCGGGGGCTGGCAGGAGATGCAGCCACCCCAAAAAGCCACAAGGTATTCCCCGAGTGAGAAGCCTCAGCCCGGTGTTTCCAACAGCGTCCCCGTTTTATTCCGAGACGCTGCTTCAGATCCCAGCACCACATGGCAGCGTAGTCCCCATTTTTGTCCTCCCCTTCACCCCACTGTTGTTTTGTACTAATTTTTCCCCCTGGAAAAGCTCTTTTGATAGCACGTGTGTGATAAGTGTCAGGCAAAATAAAGATTTGTGTTATTCTAGAGTGTGTTTGTTGTGTCCACACCAGAGAAATCAGCTCTGCTTCAAACTGAATTCCTCTTTTTAGCACCTGGGAGTCTTCTCCAGGCTGAATTTCCCAACTTTCTTCAACCCAGCAGCTCCAGGCACTCCACAGAGCCAGACGGTCTCCCAGATCCCTCTGAGATAAGGACTGGTGTCAGTCTGGAAAGGTCAGAGATGTTTGTGTTGTTCCCACTGCGAACAGAAGTGGGAATCGTTTTGTAGATGCTGAGGCGGGACCAGGAATTTGGTCCTGCAGGAATTTGCACTGGGAAGTTCACCTGGGATCTCTGCAAGGTGGGTTGTTCCAGCTCTTAAAACAGGTAAAGGTCCCACGCCAAGATGCTGGAGGTGTCCAAGGTAAGGAAAACGCTGCTGGGATCTGTTTTCATGGGAAGGAGACCCCCGTGCCTGCTTGGAGATGCTGCTGAGTGATTGCTCCTGATTTTCCTGGGAGACGTGATGGTGTCTGAGATGGTGGAAAGGTCTCTGCTCCATCCTTTTCCAGGGTTTCTGCTGCATTTCCAGCCTTGGGGATGGAGGAGATGGGATGGAGATCCCCTGCAGATCTTGGGAAGGAGGTCCCATGCATTTCCTGGGGTCTGAGATTCCCTTCAGCTCTCGGATGAGCAGAACCACAGCTAAAATAGGCAAATAAAATAATTTTGGAGCTGGAGAGTGCGGAATTCCCAGCTTAAAAGCACAGCACGGAATTTTGGGAATTTTCCAGCGGCACCTGGAAAAAAGGCCTCCAGGCCTGTTTAATTTGAGGGGAATCCTGCTCTGGATTTGAGGGGAATCCTGGGCTCGATTTGAGAAGAATCCTGGGCTGGATTTGAGGGGAATCCTGCACTGGATTTGAGGGGAATTCTTTTCTACCAGCACTGCAAATTCCCTGAGTTTACGTGCAACAGGGAGAAACCACAGTGCTTGGTGAAAGTCGTAAAGATAGGATTAGTTTTAGTCATCCTATAAATATTTAATTTCTGGTCAGGAAGGGTGTTCTGGAATTTGTTTCAATGGGATAACTGAAGTGGAAGTGTTGTAGAATTTCTGCGGGGAATATTTCCCCAGAAACTTGTGGCTTTGCAGTTTTAAAAATATTTTAAAACTTTTCCCCATCACTTTATGTTGATCACAATCATTTCTGAGACAATTCTCAAAGCTTTCAGCCAACTCCGAATTCCACATTTAGTAACAACATCTGAATTTCACACTACTTCTGCATTACAATGCTTGTTTGACGAAAATCACATTCCCCACCCAAAATAAACAATTGTTTGCCCTTCTCATGTGATGATTTAAGCAAAACATTCTCCTCTTTTCCTTCTCCACTTCACCGTGTCAAGGGAAATAAATCTTTCCACCTCAATTTCCACTTCCACCTCCAGTTAAATCCCCTGTTACTCTTGACAAAATCTTCCTGAATTTCATGAATTCCAAATCCTTGTAAACTGGGATTTTATCTTCCCTTTTTGCCTTAGTTCTTCTCGTGCCCTCTGTGTCCTTCCTGCCCTCAAGGGCTCCTTTCATTCTGTCACCCGGCCCTGGCAAAGGACAAAACATCGAGGGCCATATGGGACCAGCTGGGAAGATTTCAGGGGCCTCTCATGGAAAATCTGTCAGGAATTCTGCAATAAAGCCTTTAAGAAATCCATTCTCTTCTTCTCCATATCTCAGCAGCTTGCAGGAGACAGGAGATATTTTAGGGTTTGGCATGGAAGAGCTTTTGAGGGAAAAAAAAAAAAGCAGTGCCTGAGCTGCTATTTCTGTACCTGTCAGGGAATGTTGTTGGAGATAAATCCCAATGTGGGCAGGCTCTGGAATGGAACAGCATCTCCCTGGGATTTGAGCCCCCGGAGAGGCCCCAATAAACATGGATTTATCACTAAAAACTCATTAAATCTCTTCCGGCTCGGGGAAAATAAAACGTTTTGCAATATTTTGTGCTGGCGTGGAGGGAGCTTTGTTTTCCTCCTGCCGGGTGCCTTGAGGAGGCTCTTGAGGAGCCAAACCTTGCCCCTCCTTGGAGCTTTTTTGGGTAATTGCCACCTGTGCTCCAAATGAGTTTCGTGCTCTGCCTGTTGGGAAAGCCAGAATTTCCTCACCTCGCTCGTGCAGGGCTCCGGAGGGACAATGTTTACAAGTCCAATTTGGAAGTGCTGGAAAAACTGACATCACCTCAGGAGCCCGGCGTGTTTTCCTGGTGAGAGGACGGCCGGAGCAGGGCCAAAATATTCCATAAAAAATGGGGGATCTGAGCAGTTGGAGAGGAGGAAATAAAAGGGAAATAAAGCAGATGGAGAGCAGCAAGGGGTAGAGGCTTTGGGGCAGCTCCGAGGGTCACGTGAGAGGATCCAGCTGGACCTTCCCTGGGATTGTCCCTCTGTCCCTGTGATTTGATGGCAGAAAGGCACCAGGGGGAGGGAAAAGCAGCGACAGTCCCGAAAAGATGGGAAATGATCTGGTTTTATATAGGGAGATGGGATGAAAAAAAAATTATAGCAGGAATAAAGAGCACAGTCTCAGGATCCAATGGAATAATCCTATTTGGCATTCCACTTTATTTTTCTTTTTTTTTTCCCTGAAGATTTAATGAATTGAGATCATTGATCAGCCAAACCCTCCTTCTCCATGCTTTAATTGGTTCATGTTTTTCTCCCTGACATTTATTTTATTTTTTTTTTGGTGAATTTGTGAAAAAATTCCCAGCTTGTTCCATGCCATGGGAGTGGGTGTTATTTCTATTTTTTAACTTAAATGGTCACTTTTCTTTGCTCTGTGGAATTTATTTTCTAATAGGATACTGTTTTCTCCTCATAAAAAAAAAATTCCCAGAAACACTTCTGATTTTGAACTTAAAAAGGAGACAGAAAATGATGCCTGGTCCCCTATGAAAAGCAGTGGAAAGATTCTGCTCTTCAGATCTCACTGTCTTGACAATCCGGGGAGACATTTGGGAGAAGTTTCCATCCCAAATTCAATTTTAAATTTAAATTCCCTCCATTTCCATATGTGCAAGGACACCATCCTGAAGGATGCAGCCTGCTCTGAGACCTGGAAAGGAAAACTTTCCCTATTTCACAGGGAAAATTGCTTTGTTTTTGAGTTTTACTTCCCTCCTCCCCCCCCCCCCCGCCCTCCACCACTTCTCCAAAATTAGAAACAGTTGCGGAGTTCACGTCAGCTGGAGCAGCTGCGTTGAGAAACAACCAGGAAAAGTGGGGAAAAACACACCCCCCTCTCCAGATTTCCAACAAAACGCCCTTCTCCCTTCAAGCCCGGACACGCTGCTCCCAATTATCCATCATCTGACACAGCAGCCTCTGGTTATTATCTCCGGATCAAAGCAAACACTGCTGAGGTATAAAACCTGCCCTGCCCGAGCCCTGCTCGTTTTTGGAGGCTGCCAGACCTCGAAAGGATGAAGCTTTTCCTCCTGGTCGTGCTCGGCGTTGCCCTGTGCACGGAAAGCGGTGAGTCCCAAAATGATGGCTATGCACTTGACCCTCCCAAAATTGAATTGGGCATTCCGGGATTTTGCTAGCATTGGATGGCGGAGCTGAAGGACTTGTTCCAGGAGAAGGAGACAGGGGGTTTATCCCCACCAGGAGCTGGAGGGATGATGATGATGATGATGATGATGATGAGGAGTGGGGTGGGTGAGATTCCTGCCTTGGATGATTCCTGCAGACCCAGCCCCTGGAATGGCTCAGTGGCAGCTGAGAACTCCATGGGAATTAGGGATATCCAGGGCAGGAATGAAGCAAAATGGGCAGTAAAACCCTGGATTTGACACTACAACCTGATTTATTTATTTTTTTTCTCACTCGCTTTTTGTTGGTTGCACTTCAAACCATCATTTCCCAAACTGACAGAGGTGGCTGAGCCACAAGCAGGTGCAATTCTGGCTCCCAGCTCTTCCTTGTTGCTTCCAGGTGCAACTCTGCTGGAGTCCTAAGGTTGGAAAAGACCTCTAAGGTCATGGAATCTGATTTATTAGGAAAAATTCCATCATGGAAAGGGTGGTCAGGGATCCAGGCTGCCCAGGGAAGTGGTGGGATCACATCCATGGAAGTGTTCAGAAAATCCATGGATGTGGTGCTCAGAGCCAGGGTTTAGTTGTGAACCTGGACTCGATGATCTTGGAGGTTTTTTTCCAGCCTTAATGACTCCACAATTCTCTGGTTGTTCCCAGGTTTGGGATGGAGATGCAGAGCCCCATTCCCATTCTGATAATTATCTGGGATTTTTTTTATTTTTTTTTTTGGGAGAGCATTGGGAAGCTGCACCTCAGTTTTCCTGGCTGGACTCTGCCAAGGACCACACCTTGAGCTCTGGGTCAGGCAGGGAGCAGAGGCTGCAGCCTGGAATATCCCACTGTTTTAGGGGAATGCTTGATTCCCTTAGCTCGGAGTGGGGTGGAGATTTTGCCTGTTTGCAAACTGAATTTTTCCCTGTAGGATTTGACCTGCAAATTCCTGGCCCTTCTGGTCCTTGACTATGAGAGCTCTTTGGCTCCCACTTGAATTGAGAATGGAAATATTCCTGTTGTTGGATTTCACAGGCTTGGAACTTGGAATTGTGCTCAATTTGAGGATGTTAAGGCAAATAAAAGGATCTTTTCCTTCAGCTTTACTCCCATTTTTTTAAAAAAAGATCATGGGATGAGACAGCAACATTCCTTGAGGAATGTTTCTCTTCAGTTGGAGCAGAGGTTTTGGTGGCTGTGGAGACATCCAAAGGCAGCCTGGACTAACTCCACATTTGCATCTGGAAGAAGTAAAATTCCCTTCCCCTCTCAGCCCTCCTTGGAACTGATACCTCAAAAAGATTAAACTCAATTAAAGTGTTTTTCTGTAGCTTGACCAAAATTGTCCTCCCTGAGTTCAGGGTGTGCCAGTTTAGGAGCCAATCCCAGAGTTAATTGGTGAGTCAGAAATCTCTGGAGCACAGAGAGAGGTTGGAAAAATCATCATTGGATGGTGCTTCCCCCTTCTTCTGCCCAAAAGGCTCCCAGGGCAACTCCCAGGAGCTTTGGGAGGTTGGGATGAAACAGGAATTGGGCAGGTAACCAGCTCCACTGTTTCCTGCACTGATTCAGGAAGTTTTTCTGGAAATGGGCTTGGATTAAAGATGCTGCATTTACTAAGGATTAAAGTGAGCTCTGTGTCTGGAAAATCCAGTTTGGGGACTGAGTGTGTGTGTGAGCAAAGGGTGGCTCCTGGCAGGGTGGAGCTGAAATATTCCCTATTATATTCCATATAATAGAATTTTGCACAAGAACAGAGAACGAAGACAAACACTTTGGGACACTCCTTTAGGTTTTCCCTGTCCAGACTTGAAAAAATAAATCTGGGCCTGAAGGGTCAGGACAATATTGAGGGCAAGAGCCAAGTAGGACAAATGGAGGTTCTGGAGATGGGAATGACCAGGACAGGAAGAAAATTGAAAATAGTTTGGATATGAAATCAATGAGAATGCCAGGTCTGAGGCTTTTGGGATGACCATGGGAATGGTGGGAAGTGGGATCAGAGTTGTCTGCTCTGTGCCAGTCAGTGAGGGACAGCAGAGGAAGGGTTGGGAATATGAGGGCTGTGGAAAGGCCATGGAAAAGAAGGGAATGCTGGCTGGAGTGGGGAAAAAAGGCAGAGTTTCCACATTGACAGAGGAAGAATAGAAATGAAAAAAGTGATCCTGCGATCACGGACTGAGCTGGAGCCAGATCTGGGCCAGCAGGACACTTGAGGAGCCCGTTCCAGCCAGAAGGACTTGTCCCAGGTCAAACAAGGGCAGGGGCGAGGCTGGGGCATTGCTGACAAAGGCACAAAGAAACCCGGGCAAGGGAGGGGGTGAGGAAGATGAAGGGCAAGGAAGGCAAAGCTAAAGGACAAAGCTGCTGCTTTGCAAAGAATTAGCTGGGCATTAACTGCCCGCAGCCAGGGATATTCTGGAAATGAGGATGAGTTTAATCCCTGGAGGGTGACGCTGCAGACGGATGAACGGATGAGGAGGGAATTCCCCTTATCATGGAAAGAAAAAACCCTTCCCCAAGGATCTCTCTGCTCTCAGTGATGTTTCAGCCTCGTCTCGTTCGTTGATTTTTAGCACTTTGCAGATGCGCAGAGTGTTCCAGATGTGCACGTTCTGTGGAGTGAGGAAGTTGTCACCCAGGGATGGCTGGAAAAAGGAACCTGCTGCAGCCAAGGCAGGGATTTGCTGAGCCCGGCCTTCTGCAGAGCCAAGTTTTTCCTCCTGGCACAGGAGAGCTCTGGAAATCATCTCAAAACATAGAAAGGTTTATTTTAAAAAAAAGTATTTTGGGGTTGGATATTAAAAACCAATTAAAAACCGAGGGACACCTTTCCACTGTCTCAGGTTGCTCCAAGCCTCATCCAACCTGGCCTTGGACACTTCAGGGATGGCCCAGTCAGAGATTCCCTGATCCAGCGTCTCCATACAAGAATCAGTGGCCAGAAACTGAGGCTTGGAGGGGCCAGGTTGGAAAGAAAACCCAAGAGCTTCTCATGAAAAGTGGTGGGAGACTGGGCTGCTCTTCCCAAAAAGACAGTGGAGATGCCAGATGTTTTAATGGATTCATGGGAGAGTCAACCGAATATCCAGAGGGAAGATCCCTGAGGGTTCCCAAATGAGCAAACCACAGCTGTGGCAGCAATTTGAGCTTAAATCAGGGTCCTGGAGAGTCCTTGGGGCCAAGTTTAACCCATTTAACCCATTTAACAGGAATTTTTTGCCTGTGCCCACTGGGATTGACAGATCCATCCATCCACCCCCATTTTTGTGCTCCTAAGGATATTCCCAGAGGTGACTGATGGGTTTTTCCGTGTTTCTTTTGCAGTTTTCTCCCTGACCTGCTTCTCCTGCAAAGATGCAACTTCCAACATCCATTGCCTCAGCACCACCAAATGCTCGGAGAACGAGAAGTATTGTCTGACCACCTATTCCACCACAGGAACCGGTGAGTGTGGGGCTTTCCCGAGGCTCTGAGGATAAGGTGGGGCTCAGGTGGGGCTGAGCCTCCTCCCACCAGGAGGGTGGTGGAGGAATTAACAGGGATTTTAGCACGCAGAGAACAAATCCTGGGAAGGTGGGAACTCAGCGCAGCCTGGGTTAGTTGCAACACATCGTAAAAATACTTCTGATTAAACTCAATAAAAAATTAAATACTGATGATTAAACACTCTCAGGACAGTGAGATGCTGGAATAGTAATAATTATTTTTACTATCCCTGCACAAACTCTTTGTTTTAACTCCAAGGTGAAGTTTATGCCCATGGGGTGGTGGAAATGGAGAAGGGCCTGTGGAAAGAACAATCCCAAGGCACGGAGCTGAGGTTTTGCAATCTCACATTGTACAAATAAGTCCCAAATTCTTGCCCTCGGCTGGCCCTGAAACCAGCAGAGGATTTGTAAGGCCTATGGTGTCCATAGGTCACACACACACAAATAATGACAAAATGTGGTGAAACCCACGGGGAAAACCCAACAGCATCAAGTGCAAAACAAAAAATTCCCCACAGGATTGCAGAGCCAGGCTGTGACTGAAATCCACAAAAAAAAAAAAAAATCCAAATGAAAAACTGGACTTCTCCTGTTGTTTTCTCTCCCTCCCACTGCAGGCAATGACCGGAGCCAGCGAATCACCAAGAAATGTTCTGCATTTTGCCCAACAATTGACCTGAACATCGGCATAGCTGGAGTTGCCACCAGCTGCTGTGAGACTTCCCTGTGCAACATCAGCGGGGCCAGCAACGTGAAAACCAGTTCCACCCTCCTCACCCTGGGGGTCCTGGCCAGTCTCGCCTGCATCCTCAGGATGGGGTTCTGAGGGTTTTTTTTTTTTTGGGGAAAACGAGCTGCTTGGCTTTGCATGGCACAGCACAAGCTGTGGTCCCTAAGGTGGGAATGCTGCCCTGGGCCTCCTACTTTGGAAGGTCACATCCCATCAGGAGATATTTCTGCTCTTTCAACACTCTGATGACAACTCAAAATGATTTTTGGGAGAGAAGAGGGGTAAAAACAGAGCCCTGCACGTGCAGAACGGCCCCATGTGGTCACCACCTCTCCTGCTCTTGGCATTTATAACTCCGTGCATTTTTTTTTTGCCTTTCATTTTATCCCCGCCATTCTCTCGTGCCATTTTTTTCCCCCCCCATTTTCCGCCCTGTATCGTTTTTGCTCCGAGAAAGCCTTCAATATTCCAGTTGTTAAACAGAAACCAGGCACAATAAAGTGTTATTTTATTCTATTGTGTGGCTGCGTGGTGTGGCACGTTGGGCGTAGCTGCTGGATGTATCCACGTTATGGGATAAAAGCGGAGGCGTTCGCCTGCAAGTTGAATGGGAATAATGCTGAAATATATTAAAATTACTTTGCATTCACTTCAGGAAGCCTCTCCCCAGATTTTATTCTTCTGCACTGGCAGAAATGGCATTTTTGTGACTCCATTTAGGAATAAACTGAATTCTATTTTACTTCCTTTCAGCTCCTCTCCTGGGGCAGCTGCCTGGGAGGAAAAGGGTCTTGAGCTCTCCAGGAAACAGAGGGGACAAGGCAGGGCCTGATGGGAAGGGATCTCAAGTGTTTTCGTTAAACTGGTTTAGGATCTTCCAGTGGAAATTTCTTTGGAAGCGTTAGGATTATTTAGAAAAGAGAGAAAAGTATCTTGCTTTAAGGAAAATCATAGGAAAAGACAGATGGTTTCTAGAAAGAAACCTGAAATTTTTCAGACTCATCTACGAAAAAATATGGGCACTGCAAATAAATCTTTAATGTTTGCTCATCATGTTAAAATTGAAGGGGCTCATTATCCTGCTCTGACCTTTCTTGTGGATAATCTTAGGAGTGAGAGGTTTTCTCAGTCCGACCCTTCCAGGTGGGAAGAGCTGCTTTCTCCTGGGCTGCAGGAGCTCTCCACAAGGATCATCCCCAGAAGATCTCCCAAGGTAATGAGCCGGGTGCAGCTCACCCAGCTAGTTTTCCCTCCCCAGACTCCTTGCACAGCTCCATGTTCCATTCATCCCGACCGGTATTTTACGGGAGCAGAGGAACAAAAACACTCTGGAACAGCCACATCTTTGTTCTTTTCCACAGCTCTGCAGGGGAAACGTGGGCTCAGAGCTCCAGCTCATCCCCATCTGCTCTTCCCCTTCCTGCCCACCTTCCTCCCCTCCACATCCAACCCCACCTCTGCATTATTCCCTGGTTGTTTTTTCTCCCAGACTTCCTCCTTGGCTTCTTCCTCCAGTCTTGGTTTTCCATCCAACCTCTATTTCCTTGCTGGAGCCTCAACTCATTGTTTCCTCCTTGGTGTAAATGCAAGACAGGCCAAGGATTCTTCACTTTTGGCCATCAGTCTCTCCGTTCTCCCCATGGATTTTATTACCTATCCCAGCTGAGCTGGCTCCATCCATCTGCCCAATTTATCCTCCTCATGGTGCGTCCCTTCCTGCCAAATTCAGGGATATTCAAGTGACACAGACCCAAAATCCCCCAAAAAGCCAATTCTGTGACTTTGGCTGGCCACACTCTGCCCCACACCCCGATCCTAACACAACTGAACCATTTGGGATAATCTTCATCCTGTGCTATCCTTAGGGACAATGGCTGGCACAGGGAAAGGCCAAGACGGGGCTGGTACAGCCTCAGGTCTTGTTCTGCTGAGCTTGGGATTCTGGACCTGCCCTTGCCAGCTGGGTTTAAAATAAGGTCAGGTCTTGAGCTGCCTGAACTTGGCAGGTGCCTCGGTTTCGGGATGGGAAGGATCCTGGCATGGCAAAGGGGATGGAAGCACCTAGAAGGTTTCATGCCCTGGTTGTGGCTGTTGCATGGAGAAGTTACAAACAGCCCTGGGAATCCAGAAGTTCCATCCCTAAGGGAGCAGCTCCATCCTGGCACGCTCCTTCTTGCCTGATTTCCCTCGATCCCACAGCTTTTCCAACAAGACAACGCATCCATGCGCTCCGAAGCTGACCCACATCCCAAAGTCCTTATCTGGAGGTGGGAGCAGCAACTTCCCCGAGGCACAGGAGGTCCTAAAAACACGGGAGAGCTCCCGGCGGCGAACCCTGCCCTTGGAATGTTGTGTAAGAGGAGGCTCTGCCAGCCCTCCCGAGAAATCCTGATTGACACCTCCCACGTGGGCGCTGCTCCCTAATTCCAAATCCTCCCATCACCCCGGGTTTCTGGTGCCTCCCATGGCTGCACACTCCTCACATGGGAGCGCGGAGCTGCCCCATGAGCGGAGACGTCTGTGATGCCTGGAGGGCTTTTGGGAAGGAGATGGGAGTCTCATTCCAGCAGCTGGGATTGCTCCTGGGAGGTGGATTATATAAAACTCATTTTTTCAGAGCTCTGAGTCACCGCACCAGGGCCTGGATCAGCCAAGGAGGCCTTTCCCTGCCTAAGTGAGGCATCTGCAGGAGGTGCTAAAACTTTGGCCCTTCTTTTCCCTCTTCCAGGGCTTTGGCTTTGAAGGATCTGTGCTGCCTTCTGCTCTCCTTGAATAACTTCCATGGCTTTTTCCTCACAACATGAAATTTCTCCCCTTTTCCCCATTTATTTGCCCAGATCCAACACAGGGACTCAAGGCCAAATCAAGAGAAAGGATGGACTCAAGAGATCAAAGCAAGGCCTTCACTGGGTCTAAAAATCTCCTGGAAGCCACGGAAAGGGACAAAAGCAATTCTTTTTTTTTTTTTTCAAACTGACTGCTGCTTTCTTGTCACAGAGCCAAATCATGGCTCCAGTTTGAGTCCACTGCCAACTCATGGCTCCAATTTGATCCACTTTAATTTTCCCAAATGGATAATGATAAGATTGCTCCAGAGAGGTGACTCAGCTTCCTTGGGGATTTTTGTTTTTTTCCAGTCATTCTCAATCATACTTGGTGTCACTCATCTCACTTGGTGTCCCTGCTCCAGGCCCTCCTCCAGGCTGTGATCCTGGAGACACCGTCTCCATGTTGGATTCTTCTCTGAGTGCTTTTGAGTTTTGTAATCTGTCCTATTGGGAAATAAATCTATTTTCCATGATCTCCACGCACCAGGAAGATGGAATGCTCCAGCATTCCAAGGTACCTTAGAACCAAGGTACTAAGGAAGACATTCATGTCCTGGAGACAGCTCCCAGAAAACACAGAAAATCCCATTTCCAACCGAAATTTTTCTTCTCAGTATATATTTGTTGGATATGCTGGGAATGTTTTATCATCACTGCTCCTTCAAAGTCAAAGTCAAATCAAAGTCAAAGTGAAAAAGTCAGCTTGAGCTGATCCTGTTTCCAGAATTGGGAATAAAGTGGATGTTGGAAAAGTCAACAAAGCCAGGTTTGAGACTGGGCTTGGAGCAACCTGGTCTTGAGGAAGGTGGCCCTGCCCATGGCATGGGGTTGGGCCAAGGTGATTTTTGAGGTCCCTTCCAAGCGACCCAGTCTATGATTCCAAGGAAATCAACAGGAGCAGGAGTACGGAAGGGGAAAGGAATAAATGTTACAAGTCTATGTGTCAAATAAGACAAAAAATAAGAAATAATAAGGTTCTTTCCTTCCACCCTCATTGCAAAATGCCAGCGAGGAGCCACACCCAATAATGAGGAAGGAAAAACCTGTTTATGAAACACTGGGGCAGGAGGAGACCAAGTTGTCCTGCGTGAGGCACAAGGCTTGATTTGATCATCACCAAGTCCCCAGTGACCTCACCAACCCCCAAAACCCAGGGAATGTCTGTTTGGACAGGGCTTGGACAACTCTGGAATTCACCACCTCATGACGTCGGTGCAGGAGCAGATCAGGAGGGCCTGGAAAAGGTGTCAGACAATCACATGGATCAGGAAATCATCCAGTGAATGATTCATGTTAGAAACAGGCAAAAATACCCTGCTGAGAGCTAAATGCAGGGGAACTGCCAGTTAAGTTATTCCATAATTGCCAGGAAAAAAAAAAAAAAGCGGGGTTTGACAATATTTTCTTTCTGCTGTCCAGGACTAATCTTGTTTTAGAAGAAGCTCTGAAGACTTGGCAGCTCGAGCTCTTACAAGATGCATCTTGAATGAGGGTCTCTATCCCAAACTGTCAGGAACAGATTTTAAGGAATTCAGAGGAGAGGAGCAACACGGAGGAATAAAAGTAAAATGTTTAATTTAAGAGGAGAGATTGAAAAAAAAAATAATGACACTTTGAGGGATGGCTCTTTCCAGAGCAGAGCTGCAATTCCAGCGTGCCAATTTCTGGGCTTGGAAGTGGAGGCCTGATTTCGAGAAACTGTTGGGCGTGGAGAAAAGCAGCTCCTCTAAAGAATCCCTGGATAGCAGCAAAACTTCATTAAATCAAAACTGTACAAGGTATTTGAGGATTACAAGCAAGAAAAAGAGCGAGCAGAGGGATTAGCCAGAGGAAAACTGATAAAGAAATGAAGACTGATGTGAAAATTTGAGGGAAATCTTCTGTTTAACCAACCATTAGCTAATTTAATTTAGTGTAAAACACACTGATTTTATTTGAGGCAAACCAGCTTAGGCCAGCTCAGAGGCTGAGTCTGGTGCTGCTGAATAATTAAAGCCAACGAACGGTACAAACCCTGGAACACCACGTGCTGTCTGTGCAAAAGGGATTAGAAAAATTCATTCCTAGGATGATCTCCCCGTGCCTCCGGGCCCTGCTTTCTTCAGAGCAGCGGCTCTGGAAGGAAGGAAAGGAAGAAATTCCGAGGAGGAGAGAGCAGATCCTGAATTCTCATCACTCACACGACCGGAAGAGCGAGAAACGCGCGGCTGAAAGGGTTTTTCCCCCAAGGTGCCAGCCCTTTCCAAGGTCTCCGACGTGGAAGAACTCCCACATGAACATTCCACACCCTTGGGCTGATCTCATGTCCACCCGCCAAACACCGGGAACCTGTAAAACTGCTGCTGTTGGGCTGGGGTATAAAACCTGACCTCCAAGCGGCTCCCCAGCCCTGCTGGGAGGATCTGCTGGAGATGAGGACTCCTCTTGTCACCCTGCTGGCTGCTGCCCTGTGTGTGGAACAAGGTGAGCCTCTCATCCTGCTCCTGCTGAGGACGAGGGTTAGGGGGAAGATGGAGATGATTTCCCATGTGGCAAAACTTTAGAGGGCTTTGCAGTGCTGGGATGGTGTCACCAGTGTCCTTTTGCGCCCCAGCCAGTGATCTGATGCAGAAATAAGAACCTGATTTAATTAATTCTTTCTTTCTTGTGGTGTTGGGTGCCAGGTTAAGTCCACACAGTGGTCTTTTGGGATCTTCCAAAAGGAGGCAGTTGGAAGCAATAGAAAGCATAACAAAATGCTGGTTTTTTTATAATAATTTTGGGTTTTGAGTATTTTTTAACCTGTCCTGCTGCTTCCTCCTTTGTCGTGTTTGCCACGTGTCCTCCTAGGAAATGCAACACTGGGAATTTCTGCAGATTAAATCAGCGGCAGAGGTGAAAGAACTTTTCATGTTAAAGGCATCCCGCTCCCAAAGGGAAGGCTGAACGCCGTCCTCCTTCTGGGAGTGAGACACACACATTGCTCCATCGTTCCTGGCACCTGGGAATGATGACCAGAGTGCCAAAATTTGCCCCACACCTGACGGTTTCCCAGAAACCGTGATAAAAATCTGATTGAGAAAGAGGCATCTAATTAATCAATTATCACTGATTGATCAACCCCCTGTTCCTACATCCTTTGGAATTGTTGTCCAGCGTGCCTGGAAGATCAAGATCTTTGGCTAGTTTTCGGGCGGAAAAAAGGACTATTCAGTTATTTAAAAAAAAAATGGATTTAGTGCCCACAATTCCTGAATGAAGCAACATAACACGGGCAGAATGGGAGAATTTTTAATAGAAACATTCTCAGTGTGACCCAGGATGAAGTGGAAAGCTCACAGAGGTCCAAGATTGTTAACACAGGTTCGTGGTGGGATCCCTTATTGGTGACATTTTGTATTGCAGCAGATTCCCAGTGGGTTTTAGGACAGGTTTTAATACAGCAAAACCTTTTTGTAGCCAAGTTCTAAACCAAGAATAAGAGATTGAATGTTTCTGGTCTAAAACTGGGACAAAGGAAAATGTGGAAATTGACCTTTGTTCCTTGTCAGGTATCTTGGGTTCCTTCAAAGACCCAAATGACCAAATTTTGGTCAAAACTCTTGATCTCTCAGCTGACCAAAAAAGGTCCTTTGCTTTTCCATCCACAAACTCACTGTTATGGATATTTTGTGTGCAGCAGAAATCCTAAAAGGTCTTGAATCTTTCCATAGAATCACACAATCATTAAGATCATCAAGTCCTTCCTGCAAAGCTGCACAAAACCAGGCAGATTTTTGCTGAAGGTATCCCTGAAAGTTTCCAGCAGGGAAGATTCCACAGCCTGGAATTGCTCAGAGACTCTCATTCCTTTCGGAATTTAGTTTTAATATCTCTTAGCATCTCTTTTTGTAGTGTTCTTCCATATTTCCACCACGGGACACATAAAATATTTTATTGCTTCTTTGCTTCTTCTCTTTTCTTGCCTGAAGAAGATTCCTGTGACTTTCCTCAGCACAGTTTCATTTTCAACAAACTAAACCCTCCCAACCCTTTTGACAAGGTCACTGTTGGGGAAGATGAAATAGGAAAGCCTTATAAATATGATTACCTTGCAAAAGATGCTGGAAATATGGAAAGTAGAATCGAAATTGAGATGAAGACAAGGTTTGAGTTAAAGAGTAACTAAGAAACAATGGTAGAGCTGGCTGAAGGGAATCCTCCTTCTTGATAGAACAATACCCTTGCCTAGGCAGGTCCAAAGGTCAGAACAAACCATACCTGCCTGGTAGGAGATTCCCAAAAGCAGTTTTTTTAAGGTTTAAAATATAACCCCGTATGGTAATGTAATGATTCTTATAGGTTGCATGCTAATATTGTAGAGTTTGTAGCTTGTCTCAGATTGGTTAAAGAAAATTAGAATATTCAACAGAGAAGATGATTTATTGTATTGTAAATGGCAAATCACTCTCTTTTTGCTCTCTCTTTTTGCCTCTTTCTCTCTCTTTCTCTGGCCTACTTTGAGCTGCGTCTTGCAGCCCAGCAGCCTCTCACACCCCTACTCTTTCACAATAAATTCCCATGCTCTAAACCCATCCTTAGAGATCTCTCGCTTCTATTTTACCCCTATAACCAAATTCCACGGAGTTAAATCCTACACAACCCTTTTGACAAGGTCCCGTTTCCAAGATCCCTGACCTTTCCTGCTCCCTCTCCTCTGGTCCCTCTCCAAATGCTCTGCATAGTTTTGGAAGTGCCGCGCAGAGATTTGGGCACCGGGGCTCCAGCTGAGGCCTTGGCAGGGTGGAAAGGCCACTTTGCATATCTTGCAGATGACATTTCTGCCCGTGTCCCCTTGGGTGACGCCTTTTTCCGTGGCTGGAATGTGACACAGTTGACTCCTGCTGTTGTGACTTCTGACTGAACCAGTTGTTTCTCGCCCTACATTTAAGTGTCTCCGTTTTCCTCTAAATGTCTTTTCTTTCTATTTAATTGCATCCACTCTTCTTTTTCACTCTTTTATTGCATTCATCTACCAAAATCTCTTAAATTCAGAGAATCAGAGAATGGTTTGGAAGGGATCTCAAAGATCAGCTCATTCCTACCCCTTCCATGGGCAGGGACACTTTCCGCTATCCCAGGTTGCTCCAAACCCTGTCCAACCTGGCCTTGGACACTTCCAGAAATGGGGCAGCCACAGCTTCTCTGGGAAATCTGTGCCAGGGCACCCTCACACAGAAAAATTCCAATTGCTCCAGTTGGTCCCAATAATCCTTGGGAATTACCCTCTGAGGTGGTTTCATGCTTGGCTTTGCACCCATTCCCAGGCATTTTCACCAGCTTGCATTTCCTGGGTTTGTTTGTCAAAAACATCATTCAAGGCTGTGCCAAAAACTCCTTAAAACCTCCTTCAATCTCCTCTGCTCCGTGCACGAAAATTCAACTTCTTTCAGAGGTGAATGAAGCAAAACACAAAACAAAACAAAAAAGCTGCACAGGATCAACAGCTGATGACTTTTTCCTTCCCTTCTATCAGAAACTTCTCCTTTCATGGGGTGACCTCTGCTGTCCTTCCACCTTCTCACTGCCAACTTCTTATCAGGCAAAGCTGCTGTCTCAGGGACATGTCCTTCAGTTGCTCTTGCCCTTTCCAACGTGACAGACTTTCTCTGAAATCAGCAGAAACTCAGCCAGGATTTGAGTTCGTTTCCCTCCAAAGATCAGCGGTGTTTTTAAAGGAACTCAATCACAAACCCCCACACGAGCTCTGAACTCAACCACCACCATAAAACCTTTCAATCTGCCTGGCTGGGGAGTGCTCTGCACGTTTTTTGGGGTGTTTTATCACCCAGACTCTGTTTTTATTCTTCTCCCTTTGTTTTATGACTTCTCAGGGGTCTGGCTGACCACATTCTGGTTTTGAGGGCAGGCACAGACATTTTTGGCAGGAGACACAACTGATCACTGAGTGACCTTCCTGCCAATCATCTGCCACTGCTCCAGACATAGAAATATTGTCTCACCAAATCTGCCTTTAGCTCTCAAACCAAGCTTTTGTTCAAGATTTTCCATTCATTCCTGGTTTCACGCTAAAAACAGGGCATCTGAGGGCTCTCACCAGACTTCCTGGAGCTGAGGTTAGGCCAGTTCAGAGATGTTCAAGCACAAAAAAAAAGAGATGTGACAGCAGCCTCTGAGCCAGATGAGAGAGAAGTAGGACACTGGGCATTGTCCACCTCCTTGAAACGCTCCAGGCATCTTTAAATTCCCCCTGCCTTGCCTTGCCCAGGACTAACCCTGAGCAGTAATTGGCAATTCCCGTGGCCGAGCCCTCAGGACAGAGCTCCTGTGGCTCAGCAATAATCTCCTTCATAAAAGCCCCCAAATCCTTGAATTCCACTCACATCTCCTGCTCCCAGGGATTGCAAACAGATCGATAGCACTTCGCAGCCTGAGCCAGAGGAGGCAGAGAGGGATTTAGCGCTGCTGCCCACGGGTCAGGGGATAAAGAAAATCACTGGTCATTCCCACAAAAAAACAGTCCTCAGGCTGTAACGAGGGAAATGGAGATCTCTGCAGCGGAATTTTCAAGGTTTTTAAACCTTGTAATGTGCTTTTTCCCATTTTTTTCCTCTCCTGGCAGTTTATCCATTCATGTGCTACACCTGCCAAGAACAGGAGTCCAACAAGGACTGTTTGACCATTTCCATGTGTGCCAAGGAGGACAAACACTGCGTGACCATCAGGAAGGACGTCGGGACAAGTAAGTTTGGGAACAGCACCTTGTTTGTTTTGTGGGAGAGCAGCCCCAGGAATGGGATTTTACCCTGGTACAGGAACAAGCCTTGATGACTCTTAGGAGACACTGACCTTGTGGCTCTCTACTGAAGTGTCCAAACACCCTCAATATTCCTGCCGGGAACTGGGGAAATGCTGAGGACACACAGAGCAGCACCAGGGAGTGCATTCACACCTGGAGCTGTTCCACTCCCAGAACTGTTTTAAGAAGTGTTTTGGCCAAACCTCACCATGGCTGATTCCCTGTGCCAGGCACAAGCTGTCTGTCCTGGGGGCTCTGTGCCCTCAGAGACCTCCATGTGCTCTTATCCGAAATTTCAGCTCATGCAGGGAAAACCCCTGGGTTTATGTTGCAGGAAAAGCCATCCTGGTGGGAACAGCCCAGGCTGAACCTCACTTCTGAACTGAAAGCCACCCACAGGTGTTAATTCCACTTTAGGATTGAGAAAACAAAAACATGGAGCTCAGAGAAGCCCTGGTGGGACTGGATGATCTTAAAGACCTTTTCCAAACTTACCAGTTCTAGAATTCCATGACACTGTGGCTGCCCCATCCCTGGAAGTATCCAAGGCCAGGCTGGACTGGGCTCTGAGCTCTGGTTTGGGGGGAAGTGCCCTGGCCCATGGATGATCTTTAAATTCCCTTCCAACCCAAACCACCCCATGATTCTACGATTATTTCCAAGAAATCTGCCTTGAGGATCAGTGCCTGGCCTTCCTTTATCAACCAAAACAGATTTAGCCACAAAAATATTTAAACAATACTTTTCCATCCCCCTTTTTCTCTTTTTTTTTCCCCTCCCCACTTCTTTTCCTGCACTAGAGCCCAACAAGCCGAAATACGTCATCTCCAAGATGTGCTCCCCGACATGTCCAGCATCGGGTCAGCAACAAATCCAAAGCTCCCAGAACATTTCCTGCTGTGAGAAACCCTTGTGCAACGTGAACGGAGTCAGCAGCCGTCAGAGCAGCCACGGAGTGATGTCCCTGGGTGTCCTGGCCAGCGCCACTTACATCTTTGCCTACGGATTGTGATGGGTTTGGAAGAGATCCCCGCAGCGGCTGAAATAAAAGTGTTGTTCTGGGATGATTTCTGCTCTCGGAGATTCGCGTTTCGCGGTTGGGATTCCCCTGGGATTTCTTAGAGAGCCTGGATAAGTCAGGTGCTGAACTCCCATCGATTTCCTGAGCCTGCTTGAATCCGAAGTGTCCCCAGACATCCAACTCACCTACGAAAACGCACAGAAAAATGGCCCTTTTGACATGTTCAAGCTTCAAATCATTATTGCTCTGAGGAGATCCTTGAAGGAATAGTTTTGTCTCTTACTTTCAAAGCTCTGGGAGGAATAACACCCCACCCTGCCAGAAACACAGGGAATGGCTGCACAGCTGTGTCAGCACAGGGGGGTGATCGGTGAATTTGTTCACAGTGAGTTTGGTTATCAAGCATAAATAAATTTTTATTTCGTTACAAAAATACAGGTGGGAGTAAAGCTGATTTCCGGCAGTGCTGTGGACATTCCTCCAGCAATTTCTGGCTCTTCAGGCCCTTCCCTCCCATTCCCAATTTGAAACGAGCTTCTCTCATCAGAGAAAAGGGGGAAAGGAAAGAGGGAAAAATGCGGCTGAGGGAGGAAAGGCAGTGGGAAGGTGGGAGGGAGAATGGAAGGAACTTCCTCCTCATGGACCTCATCCAGCTGGAAAAGACATCCCCGTATCTATTCCCCTCTTTTAAATTTTTTTTTCCAGGGCCAAAACAACCTCACACAGCTGTTGCCAATCCCTGTCATTCAGAGGTTGTGAGAGGCTTTCTACAGACCCACGTTCCTGGCAGAGAAAACGTTGATTGTGTTGAGCTTTGTTTGGTTTTGCCCTCCACGCTCTCGGCTCCCTCCTCTCCCCGCGGGAGCTGCAGCTGAGGGGAGACAGAAAAGCTCTGTAGGAGGCCTGGGGGATGTCACAGAAAAGAAGGGCACCCAGCCAGGGACTCACAAACAGCCCAGAGCTTCTTGGGTCACAGCCCCGGCTGCAAGCTCCCTTTCCTGGAAAACACACAAAGAGAAAAAAAGAAAAGCTGGCAGCGTCCCCAGCTCAGCTGTGTCCTGGGAGAAACCAGAGCTGGTCCAAACAATTGAAGGGTGTCGGGTTTTAATTGTTGTGTTTGATGGTTAAATGAGATATTTGCTGGTTTTTTTTTTTAATTTTATTATTATTTTTTTCTGAAGCATTGCCCTGGAACTCTGCTGGGTTTTGGTTGCACCTGTGGAAGGATGTGGATTTTTGAGGCATTTCACGGTGCCTGGGCTTCAGAGCCACTGCTTTGCCAGGAGGATGAAAGGCTCCACACCAACTTCATGCTTTGTGAGCTGTGAGCTCTGGATCCAGTGGCTGGTTTTAAACATTTTGTTTAATGGATGGAGGGGAAAACGAAGGGAATGAAGGAAATTAAGGAAATGAAGGAGGTGACACCACAGTGGTGGGCAGGGACAAGAGGACCCTGACACCCACTGAGCAGCTTGGTGAGCTGTGCCTGGAGATGTCAAAAGACCAAATTAACAAAGACCACCCCAAAATGGAAGGAAAATTAGGATGGAGAAGGGGAAGAATGAGTTTTTAAACCGAAAAGAAGGAAGAGACTTCCAGCTGCTCAGGGCAAGTTGTGGTGGCTGTGCTGAATCCCAATTCCAGGAGCAAATCCTCCAGGAGAAAGCCCTCCATACCCTGCACAGTTTTTCCCTCGGGTGCTTTCAAAAAACTCCAGGAAAGTTGGGCTCAAGGCCAAAGCCGTTGAAAACCTTTCATGTTGGCAGGAGAAAGAGGAAGTAGAAGGAGCAATTTATATCCCAACCAGTTTTGCTGGACGTGAGAAAGCAAAAACTTGGTGGCAGAGACCATGTGGAGGGGAAGGGAGAAGTGGAGGGTTGAGATAAGTCCGGGTGAGGGTGTGGGGAACCAGGACGGGCACAGTTAAGGAGGGAGAACAAACCTTACCCAGATCTTTTGTAGACTCTTTTTCCCAGCTCTTCCCCTACTTTTGGCCGCAGCAGTTTAAGTTCTGCCAGGGGGTCAAATGACAGTGGTTTCCTAGAATTGTCCAAAATTTTAGAGGAACCCTTTATTTTCCTGAAATTTCTGCATGCCGAAGCAGCTGAATTAGCAAGGATTATCTCCTGACTGATTCGCTGGAGGTGAAGGGATTGTGTTTATCAGGATTTGCTCGTGGTCCTGTCCACCCACCTGGTTCCTGGACTGAAAGCTCCCCAGCTGTGGGAGCTGAAGGTCATGGAAAAGTAAATCTGGAAATGGGAATTCTGGATGGACTTTGTCAGTGCTGATCCTCTGAGTGGAAAATCGCTGGAACTCTTTCAAATAAAGAAGGAAGAGGAACAATTTAAAACTCTCCTCCTTGATTGGAGGTGAGGAATGGGCTGATTATGAGGTCACAGCTCTTTTTCCACATGGTTTTTCCTCCTTTCCCTGGGCTGAAGGAATGTTCAAGCAGAAGATTGAGGCTCCTGTGGCTCAGCTTTAGGCCAAGCCTAAATCCCCTTTCCCTCTGTGGATTGAATCAGTCCCATTTCCCTTTTCCAGTGGGAGGTTTGGGTGCTGGTGCTTCTGCGAGAAGAAATCCAGGTGATTCTCGGAGCTACCACCTTCAGTGTGGGATTTGTTTTCCAATCCCACAACTTTAAGCTGCGCTTGCAGAGTCAGGAGCTGTGTTTGTGCTTCCACGTGTGGAGGAAGAGGGAAAACAGGTGTGGAGACCCAACCACATCAAACACAAGAGCAAGGACCATTTTGCTGCCACAGACATTAGTGAGATGAACTAATTAACACATCAAAAGTGAATAAAATTAGTGTTTTCGACATGAATATGCAAATCTGTGAGGGCTGTCAGCCAAAGTGGTGTCCAGGAAAATCGGGAAAAGAAATCCATCGCAGCTTCTAAGCCCAACCTGTTTCTCCTGCTCCTGTTTCTTCACAACGGAGAAATCTGGGTGTTTTGGGAGACTGGATATCCACAAATCACAGACTCATTTAGGCTGGAAAAGGCTCAAAGATCATCAAGTCCAACCTGTGATCAATCTCCACCTCATCAGCCAGACCAGAGCACTGAATGCCACATCCAGAGCCTTTCCCAGAAGAAATGTGGAAATAATTCATTATCATAAAGGGCATATGGGACACTCTGGGGACACACGAAGGAGCCAGACTTGGAAAAAAGCTCTGAAAGAGATCATCAAACAATGATGTGGGGGCTGTCAAGGAGGTGGGGACGAGCAGCGAGGATTTTGTGACAGGTGGGTGACATCCCCACCTGTGACGAGATAACAAAATCTGTGATGATAAAAGTGGTACCTGTCACACGGCTCAGCCTTAATAAAGCTTTTTTTGGCACGGTGATGGGCTCAGAAGCAAAACCAAGAAAACCCAGCCGGGCTGAAATCACGAGCAAATCGCAGCCAACAATTTGCTGTCAGGCTGGAACGATCCATTAAAAGGCTCCTCTTGGCTCTGGGGTGACGCAAAGTTTTAATTGCTGGTTTGGATGACGGATTAGACAATAAATCCACTGAGCTCAGGGGTGACGGGCTGAGAGAATCTGCAAACGGGAGGATTCTGGGTGATTCCAGTGAGTTTAAGTGGTAGGCTGAGAAAAGAGGGTGTAATTTAGGCACAAAGCTCTCCAGTTAATGTGGCACAAATTCGGGATGAGGGAATCTCCCTCGCAGCGATCTGGCAGGGAAAGAAGTTGTGCTGGATCATGAGTTGAACACGTGTCAAACTTTGGAGGGAACAAACGTGAAACAAAGCCTTGTTGGAATTCTGCACTCCATGGAAAAATCTTACACGTTGCACTGGGAAGTGTAAACTGGTGTGTGATGGGATGAGGACCTTCCAGATCCTCCACAGGGAAGGTTTGGGCTGCTTTGTTCTTCCCACGTTTTGTTCACACAGCAGCAAAGAGGATTTTAGGTAGAATCAGAAGGGATTCCTGGCATCTAATGTAGGGTAAGGAGCTGGAAAACTGCCTCCAGAAGCAGCAGCTTTAGCACTGTAATTAGGATTCATCAAAGCATGGAAAAACTCTGGCCTCAGCATCTCCCTGGGGATGGGAGAACGAACTCATTCCTGGTCATTTCCATTCCTGCTTCTCCCTGTCACCTTTCTGTCATTCCCATAAGGAGCTGCTTCCCTCCACCACAAAATAATCGAGGTGCTGAGGATTGGCTTTGCTTCATCACAGAATAATGGAATACTCTGGAAAGGACCTAAAAGCTCTTGTTCCAACCACTCTGGACACATCCCACGGGATCAACTCGCTCCAAGACGAAGACTGAACAACAAAAGTGACCCAAAGCTCTTCCAGTGACTCGTAAAGAACTTCCACGAAGGAACTTTCACTCCAAAATGTTCAGCTCCAGGAGTCACAGGATTTCAGTCAGCATTAAAGCTGAGGCAGAGAGCACATTTCACATTTTCCAGCTGATTCCTTACCCAGGCAAGTCCCTGAATTCCACACGAAGCATTGGGGGTGCCAGGGGTACAATTTTCCTTGGTCCAGGAGAGGCAGGAACAGGTCCTGGCTCTGAGCCCAGCGCTCAGAACAACTCACCTGGGACCTGCCTGCAGCTCCAGGATGCAGAATTAGATGTTAATCAGCAATTAGATAACGAGCGAGCCCCGGCTCCTGGGAATGAGAAACTCCCTTCTGCAGCCACAGGAAATTGGAGGAACAAAACTCCCCGGGAGATCTTCAGGGAGGAGAGAGCAGTTGGAAAAAACAAAAATCTCGGAGAAAGTGGGGTTTTGTATTTCACACTCTTCCTCATGGATTCCGTTGGATCACCTGGATCACCTGGCTCGTGTCACTTCTGTGCCAAAGATAAAATAAATTCTCCTCATGCTTTTAACGCTGAGCTCAAGGTGAAGGTAAAAGGTGAAAGGCAGAGCAAATTAACCCAAATTTTGGGCTTGTTTTTTGCATCTTTTGCAGAGAGGATGCCCTCTTTGCTTGCTTTCTCTTTCGTTTCTCCTCTTTCAGATGAAATTCCTGAGAATTCCAGCCCTTTTGTTTCCTTTATCTGGGTGTTTTATGGCTCCCACCCTGCTCTTAGTCCTCTGGATTTTCCTATCCCAAGGTCATCTTGTTCTTCCTCTACATTTGAATGAACACATGCAGGGTTCTTCACAGCAATCAGCAAATGCCCTTCCTTTTTTAACCCTTGCTCTGCTGGTTCTTCTGCTTCTTCCTCACCCTCGAACATTCCCATTCCTGCTTTTTTTTTTTTAATTTATTTTATTTTTTTTACACCAAGTTTAACATTTCCACTGCAAACCCTCACATGTCTATCACTTTGCCTACAGCTTCAGCATAATTTTGTGCTGCCTACTTGGAGCCTGGTGAATTCCATGTCTACAGAAAAGTGCATTTTTTTTTTTTTTGGTGGAAGGGATAAGGGAAAGGACTGAAAAGCCTCTTCCTTCCCCAAAAAAATCCGGAGATGAGGCTCCTGTTGCGGGAGAGGAGGTTCCCAGGAAATTCTGCAGGTGGTCCAGAACTTCTGATGGCACTAAAAAGACCAGGACTGGAGAAAAGGTCACAAAATGAGCCCAAGGTTCACCCAGGAGATGGAATTAGGCCTGGAGACAGGGATAGACACAAAATAGTTAAGGATTAGTGTTGGAGAAGAAAATTATGGAATATCCAGAGTTGGAAGAGCACAGGGATCAGCAATCCCAACCCTAAAAGTCACAACCTGAGGCCAGAAACAGATGGAGACAAACCAAGGTCCATCCAGGACACGGCTGGAGACAGGGACACTTACAGGGTTAGGCTTGAGCTTAAAGGGGCTCCTGGAACCAGAGGCAGCCTGAGGAAGGCCCTGCTGAGATTGCTCAGAGAAATTATGCTTTTTTGCCTGAGAAACAAGCTCTTCTTAAAAAGTCACAGTTGTTTTCCTGTCAAAAGCCTAAAAGAAGCACGGCTGAGGGTGAGTCACACCGGCTTTGGAAGGAGGAAATGTGAGAATTCCAGCACCGGCTGAGCATCACCAGCCAAAAATCCACTTTCACCTCAGGCTCAGGGAGAGAGAAGGGGAAAGGAAACTTGGATGTCAGCCAGAAGCAAAAGTTCATCGACCTGGCAGCCAAATCCTGACTGCAGGTTGTGGTTTGAGGGGGGTAGTGAAGGTTTTATTCCTTTATCTGTAAAAAATACAATGAACGGTGTGGCACAAAGATGCATCTGGTTGGGCACCCAGGAATTTTATGGTATTTTCAGGAATTTTCAGGAATTTTCAGGAATCTCAGCAGCTCTCTGGGAGCCACCCCAGGTGTTTCCCCACAGGATGCGGCAGAGGACAGTGACCTCTTTGGCACCACAGGCAGCAAAAAAAATAACCTGCAGCTTGGAAAATCTGTGTCTGGAGCATCCTTGGGTTCTCCAAATATGATCCTGAGGGTCTTGAGGGCAACTCAGATCCAGAACAACCGGAAAGAACTTCAGGAGGAGCAACATCCAGGGTGGGATGATGAGAAAGGGCTGGGATATGAAGTCAGGCCTCTCTTTCAGCCAGGATGGTGTGAGCAGGAATTCCAAGGATGGTCCATCCCATGCATTCCATGGAGTGTTGGGGGCTGTGCCAGCACCTGGGAAAGGAGGAGTTTTGTGCCTGTGTTGCAGTAAAGTGCTCCGGACAAAGAGAATTTTGGGGATGAGAGGATGGAGATCCCGGGTTCCTGCACCTTCATGTTCTCCCAGTCCTCTGCCAAACTGATTCTCCATTGTTTTGGCAGGTGGGATCTCCCACAGAACAGTTCCAACCCTCTCTGGAAGAAATCTGAAAAATTTCCAGCTCCAGAGGATGATGCAATTACTGAAAAAAAAAAAGAACTTTGTCCTTTCCCTGTGTCATCGGAGCAAAGCAGTTTGAGCAGTTCTGCTCCACTGACAGGGGAAACGTCTCATTTGCAAATTCCTCTGGGGTTTGGGTGCCTCACGTGCTCAGCCAGGCCCAGGAAGTCTCACACAAACCCTGAAACAGAAACGTGGTGGGCAAGGAGCCTCTTTGTGTCCCACAGAAGCTGAGCAAGCTTTTACCGACCCTGAATTTCAAGCTTGAACTCCTCAAGTGCCCGTTCAACACCAAAGTCTTGCAGGCCTAATTGGTCTAGGTTTAATTTCTGCACCGAAGCCTTGCAGGCCTAGTTAATCTAGGTTTAATTTCTGCACCATCTCTGCTGCCCTGACCCATCAAGGAACCTGTCACACTCATAATTTCCTGATTTTAACTGTGCCCAGCGTGCCACAACCATGAAATATTTGCCCTAGCACCGGTTTGCCCTCTGATCCAGCCACTTCCTGATCTCCTTCTCCCTCCTGTGTGTTTTTGTAGCCGTCTCCACCTCTCCCCAGCACAGGCCACATTCCTGGTGCTGGACTCTACCCCTGCTGCCTCTCTTGCTTCACCCTCCTTTTTGTGAAGAAATATTTTTTGGATTTGTGCAATATTAAGCCGATGGTTCAGTAAAGCCCTCCAGTGATCCCCAGACTTGCAAGGAGAGGCTGGAGCACACAGGGCAGTGTTTTTTGGGCAGGTCTGGAACAGAAATCTCTGCCAGCAGAGTTCCTGTGTTGAGCTCGGCAGTCTGTCCCTCACAACAACCTTGGTGGAGGGAGGTGAGAGATGAGTTTAGGCCACAGAATATAAAATATCCTGAGTTGGAAGGGACCCAAAAGGATCATCGAGTCCTCATGAGAGCTTCCTTCCTTTCCTGGTGTAATTCCCACCACAGAAAACTTGTCCCTGGTGGCTCTGGTCACCTTTTGAGCATCCTGTCATTAACGCTGCTCCCGCCCAGCCATTCCAGCAGTATCGGGATGACTCCAGATCCCGTGCAGGGTTGTGACCTCTGTGCCTCTTAGGTCCTCTCTCTTCCTTCTTATCAGCAGACAGGGCCTCTCCAGGAAAAAAAAATAAAAACGGGGCTGATAATGTTAAATTTCTGTGTGGGAGAAAACCAGGAAGCTGTAGATCCTTGTGCTCTTCTCTTGGGGATGAGGGGAGTGGAGCACAGAATCCCAAGTTTAGCTTGGAAAAGGACTTAAAGACGATCCTGTTCCAGCCCCCTGCCATGGACAGGGACACCTTCCACTATCCCAGGTTGCTCCAAGCCCCATCCAACCTGGCCTTGGACATTTCCAGGAATGGGGCAGCCACAGCTTCTCTGGGGAACCTGTGCCAGGGCCTCACCACCCTCACAGGGAAGGATTCCTTCCCAATATCCAACCAAAATCTACTTCCTTGGTCTGTAGGAGACAGGAGTTTTGTAAATGTGTCTGAATTACATTTTCTCAAGTTACCACAAAGCTGAAAGTTCCCATTTTTTTTGAAGTATTTGGTTTGTCCCAGCAGCCTGTTCCAGTGGAAGATATGAGACCACGGAAACTGCTCGGAAGTCACTTCCTCCTAGAATACCTGGCAGTGCCAAATAAAACTGAGCCACGGGGAAAAAAAAGGGAAGCAGGGGTTTGCAGGCTTGGGTTTGCTTCCCAAGCAGAGCGCTCTGAATGCCTCCGACAAGACAGGAGCCGGAATTTCTCCTGACAGATGCATTTGCCAAGAAATGCTGACTCTGCAGAATTAAACCCATCTGTGGCACAGAGTTTGTCAAGCTTGTTTCCTGCTGGCTCGCCAGCCTTATCCTCCACTCCCAGGCTTTCCTGACAACCAGTTTTGCAGGGGCCCTCCCCCACTGCCCCTCCTGCAGCTCGTTTCCCAGGGGATTTAGTTATTTCCCCGGGACCTACTGAATTTGGGACACTCCAACATCAGGGGACTTATTTACACTCTGAAGACTCAAGCAGTCCAGGGTGTCCCATGCCACCCCAGCTGCTGGGTTCTTCAAGCTTCCCAGTCCTGTATGTCTAATCCAATTTAGGCTCTGGCAAGCAGATGGGGGAGTTGGTTCTTTATGTGCTTGGATCTTGAGTGGGGGATGTGTGTGCAGAGGGGGCACGCATGAAAAAGGGGTATTGCATGTAAGGCTGTACTGGGGGGAGTCTCGCCTGCAGGAGATCCACGCAGGGAACCCTGGATACAGGGAATGAGCGTGTTCAGGGTGGTTGGGAATGTGTGGAGGAGAATGTGTGTGTGCTCAGGGGATCTGTGAGTGGAGATGCACGGAGGAGGAGAGGGAGGTAGGAAATCAGCAGGTCCTGTGGGTAGAGGGAATCTGAGAACGACAGAATTCCAGAATAAACTGAGTTGGAAGGACTGCACTTGGATGAGTGGGGTCCTACACACAGCCAGGCCCGCTACTCCTGTCTCTCCTTTCAGTGAAACAGAGGGGACCCGAAAGAGGGCTGGAAAAACCCTTTTGGGGCACGGCTAGGGGAAAGCTGGCCACGCTATCCCTCGGCCAGCCGCTTCCCCCCGCCCCCTTCCCGGGCCCGGTTCTCCCGAGCGGGAAAACGAAACCAGGCGTGGCCGGGGAGGCGGAGGGGGGAGGCGGCG
>JAHLSL010000011.1:507864-520250 GCA_025920805.1 Petroica traversi
CCCCTCCCCCGGCGCCCGGCCCTGCCGCCAGCCCTGAGCTCCTCCAGCCGCCCTCCGTATCTCTCCGGCCACATTGTCCGCACCATGAAGGCGCTCCTGCTCGCCGTGCTGGCCGCGGTGCTGTGCGTGGAAAGAGGTAAAGGAAGGGGATGCCCCCGCCAGCATCGCCTGCCCTGCAGCTTCCCCGATCCCTCGGCGGCCCTGCGTTTGAGAGCGAATTGGGGGGTGGGGAAGTGATGCGTGTGGAAGTTGGAGGTTTGTAGGGGATCTGAGCGGTGGAAAGGGGTTTGGGAGCACAGCGCTGAGCCGCGTTTTGGTTCGGAGCGGGGTGCGGGGGTGGCTTTCCGAGACCTGCCTCGCAGCAGTGTCACTCCTGGAACAGGAACTTCGGGGCTTCCCCGCCTGTATGAATAGGTGCGAATCTCCGGCTGTGCGGGTGGATATCCTGGAGCTTTTCCCAGTTGCGGCGCGAACAAAGAGCAGGGCCGGCTCCGCTCCCCCTTTTTCGGCGCAGCCAGCCGGGATAACGGCGCTGGGATGGGCTGAGATGCAGCCGAGGGGAAGGAGGGTGGAGGGGAGAGGCAGCGCAGCCCCGGCAATGGCTGATGGAGCGAAGTCAGGGCAGAGCCGCTCGTGATTTCTGGCTCCTGCTGCCCCCTCCGAGCATCCTTCGGGCTGCGGTGGCCGGTGCTGCGATGACCCCTAAGGGACAATGCCCTGTGGGGCGCATCCTGGCGTTCCAGGGAACGCGGCTGCTGTTGCCATGTGTTAAAACTGCCAAGTTGCCCAAGTCGCAGGGCCTGCCATCCCCTCCTTCCCCATCGGCTCCGTTCCCGACCGTCCAAACGCCTTGGGGCCGTGCAAAACCGCGTATTGTTCCCATATGTTCCCATATGTCGCTGCTTGGAGAAGCCAAACAAAGAGCAAACGGAGAGTTCTGAGCTCTCCCAGCCCCTGCTGAGCAAGCAGGGTCCCCTCTTGTTTTCCCAGAGGGAAACTGAGAGGAAACTGGCTGTTTGCTGCCCTTTCCCATTCCCAGTGGGATCCGGGAAGCAACTGGCAATTAGAGCGTTGAGTCTCGGGTAGAACCCTGCTGGCTTGTGCTCAGTTCCAGCTGGGAGGATGGGCTGGCCAGGCCAAGGCAGTGAAGGGTTTCATTCCCTCCCCCCTCTCATCCTCTCCCCAAAACCCACAACCCTTTCAGCTTTAAAAGTAAGTTTTTATCCAGCCGAAAGGGTTTGTTGCAGGTGGTTTTATCCCCGAGCACTTCCAGCATATCCAGGGGGGGGATTTCACAGAAGAGCTTTACCCCCTGCTCGAAGATCCTGCCTGTGGATCTTGATAAGGATTTTGCCCAAGAGAATGGGAAAAGCAGCATCGGGGCTGAATGGAAAAGCTGCCGAAGCAACAGCATTTTCCTGGTGCTGCCGAGCTCCAGAGTGGGCTTTTAAAGGCATTTTTTTCCCCCTGTCTTTGCAAGAATGATTCAACCCCTTATCTAAAGGAATTCCCCCAAATGCCCTGCTCTGGTTTGCTTCTCTTTGTTCCTCCGAGAAGCAAACAAATAAACACATAAATTCCTCCACTGGTGAAAACAAAGCTTCTCTTTTGCATTGTTCAGTCTTGGGGGTTTTTTTTTCTCCCCTTTTTTCCTTTTCTTGCAACCTTGAGCTCCAACTCTTTGCTCCGTCTCCAGCTGCACGAAATTAATTCTGCCACCCCTCTTGTGCCTTTTGTCAAAACCACTCAGCCTGTTTGTGCTCTCATAACTCTGCAGTGGGCGGTTTTTTTGGGGCAGAAAGTGACTGAATATTTCCTTTCTTAAACTCTGCTTCTCCTGGGAGGATTTTTTTCTCTCAAGACGAGGGGTAATGGGTAGGTGTGACAACGAAAAACATGGGGACAGGTAGGAGATGCTGTGGCAGGAGCAGGGATTGAGTCATGTGGCAGAGAATTTCATGCCCAACAGCACTTTCAGGCCGTGTCCAAAGATTTCTGGGGCGTTTGTTCCTGGAACCTTTAATGACCAGCATTGCACCACTCGTGCCTTCGGCACAGCGAGCAAACACACACGGGGACATCTGTCCTGCCAGAATGCCCACAGGAAGCCTGCAATCCACTTCATCCCTGATTGCAGGAGATTCCTGGGATGAGTCAATTTTCCTCCTCGGCGTGGTTGGGAGGTGAAGAGTTTGGGACAGGTCACCTGGGACTTGGGAGCAGAACTGGGCTCCGCTCTGAGGTCCCACGTGGAGTTGTGGCCAGCCCAGCGAGGGGCAATGACTCAGGTGCCATCCTCCTCTCCTAAATGCAGAGATCCACTGAGGAATCTCTCCTGGAGGTTTTTGACTCAGCTGGTGGCCCTGTAATCCGGGTGCTGTTGGTTGTGGTGCTCGGGTAACCCGGGATTGTTGATGGGATCGATGCCAGTGAGGATCCTTGGAGGATGCGTGAGCCAGTCCAGGAAATTCCTGCTTGGGGGGGGGGTTGTGGTGTTGGCTTCCACTCCAAAGCAGAGGTTTGGCTGCTCTGCCGTGGCATTCACGATCTCCTACTAACTCGCTTTAATCTGTTTCTCTGAGATTATATTTTGTTTTGTTTCCCTCCTCGGCTGTGGCTTCTCAAAAATCATTCCTCTGAGAGCAATTGTTATTTTTTTTTCTTCTCATTTTTCTTGTAAAAACCTTTTATTTTCCTGAGAGAAATGGGAATGAGAAGAACCTCCAGATGTGGTGCAGTTCTATGGCAGAGTGGGACAGATGCTGAGCAATATTTGTCCAAATAATAATTCTTCAAAATATCCGTGGCAAGAACTGCTGAGCCTCAGGGAGTTCTCCCAGGGCTTTTCCTGCTTCTGCTCCTTAGGAAAATACTTGGAAAGGAGCCTACAAGCTGGGGAGGGATATTTTTACAGGCATAGGACAAGCAGGAATGGCTTCAAACTGAAAGAGGGCAGGTTTAGGTTGGATTTTGGGAAGAAATTCTTCCCCGTGAGGCACTGGCACAGATTTCCTAGAGAAGCTGTGGCTGCCCCAGCCTGGGAAGTGTCCAAGGCCAGGTTGGATGGGCTTGGAGCAACCTGGGATAGTGGGAGGTGTCCCTGCCCATGGCAGGGGGCTGGAACATGATGATCCTGAAGGTTCCTTCCATCCCAAACCATTCCATGATACTTTGATTACCCGTTTGTGGCGGGGCAGAAAGAGGCAGGAGCAGGGACGGGGCTGCCTCGCTCTTCCCACCCCGAATCAGCCCCTGCTCTGTTTTTCATCCCGTAAACACAGAAGGGGAAATGTGGTGCCTCGTGGAAGGGCTGCCTCCCACATGGAGCTCCAAATCCCGAGTCCATGGAGCACTGGGAACAGATCTGATGTGTCTGCATATGTAGGTCAACGACTGCAGCGTGGATGCGAAGCTCTTGTGTGTAAAATACAGAGATCAGAGCCTCTGGTCCAGGCTGTCTCCACAACCAATTCCCACCCCAAATGCTGCTTTCCAGTCATTCCTCTTCGTGAGGGATGAGGGATGGGAGCCAGCTTGTCCATCCTGCTGCTGTAGGATAAGCCATAAATGGCCTCATTTTGTTACTTTGGAAATGAGGAAGAATTTTGGAACACTGGTGGAGTCACCACCCCTGGAAGTGTTCAAAAAATTGTGCATCTGTGTTGCTTGAAGTCTTGCTTTAGCGGTGAATTTGGCAGTGCTGGGTTAATGGTTGGATTCAAAGATCTCAGAGGTCTTTTCCAGCTAAAATGATTCCATGATTCTATAATTTTAGGGCACCTGCCGTGGAGGAAAACACGCAAATTAATTCTCCAAATTGAAAAGATTGGGTGAATAAGCTGCCTTTGTAGTGCTGTGACTCCCTGAGGAGTGGGACAGTGCAAGTCCTTGCAGGTCTTGAGCTTTCTGCAGCTGAGAAATCATTTCCACCACCACCTCCAGCTCAAACATGTGCTGGATCTTGGTGCCCAAAGCCGGGTCATGGGAATGTTTGAACCTGTGGTCACACCTGGAGCTTCTCCCATCAGTGTCACAGAATCATAAAATCCGAACGGTTTCGCTTGGAAGGGACCTAAAGGTGATTCAGTTCCAGCCCTGCTGTCCCAGGCAGGGACACCATGTCCGTGGTGGCTGAGCTGGGCCAGCCCAAACCTCAAAAATTCACCTCTGGAGTTTGGTTTCGAGTTGGCAGCTGCAGCTCAGTCACATTCTTGGTGCAAACAGGGGAGGGTTACAGAAACTGCCAGGCTGTGCTTGTATCAACTTTAGCTGATAAGAGCTTGAAATGCCTCCCTTAGGCTTGAACCCTTCACTGGGCCAGGTTTTTTGGGAAATAAAAACGACCCAGTTGCTGGTTGATAAAAATGAAACAGAAAGTGTGGCTGTGGGCAAATGCCAGACATCCTGCGGGACAGAGGTGGGGACCTCCGAGCGAGGACACCTTCCCACCAGCCTCTAAATGAGGTTTGCCTTTCTCTTGCAGCCCACACGCTCATCTGCTTTTCCTGCTCGGATGCCTCCTCCAACTGGGCCTGCCTGAAGCCTGTCCAGTGTGGCGAGAATGAAAACCACTGCGTGACGACGTACGTTGGAGTGGGACTGGGTGAGTGGTGACAGCACCTCCTCCTACCCCTCCTGGCTGCTCTGCTGGGTCACCTGCTGAGCTGCAGCGAGGCTCTGCCTTCCTCTGCCTGGGGAGGGGGAAAAAATAAAAAAAGGGAAAGTTCTGCTTAGCAACTGAGTGTCGGACCATCCCACGGGAATTCTTACGAGGAACGGCCGCGCTGCCAAGGAGGAGTCACGTTAAAGCCCACGTGCCTGCACCGATGCCCGCCAGTCCGGGGGGAATTTCAGGCTGGGGGCGGGGAGTTTGCTGATGAATAAGTGAAAGTGTGGAGGATGCTGCAGGCTCCCCGTGTGGGAAGCTCCGGGGTTGCTGTTCCTGCTGATTTTTTTGCCTTGTGCTCGGGTTCTTCGTCCCTGAGTCCCACCTTTGATTTGCTTTCTGCGGACGAGGCGGGAAGGGAGGGTTGCAGGTTTCCTTCCTGAGTGCCTGGAGAGATTTGGGAGATTCTGTGCTGCTCCGAGGGAGGCAAAATGCTCTGGCAGATCTCCTGGGGCCTTCGCAGGAACCAGAGCCCATCCTGGCTCTCCCTGCCAGGAGGAGAGGGAATTTTGTGCCCGGCTCTGCAGTGTGGGTGGGTCAGATGTGCACAAACAGAGGCTGGGAGTTTTTCTAAACTTCTCTTCGTAACCCAGTGCTAATGGTTTCCTCTTTCCTGCCTCTTAACGTGGGCTGTGCCTCCCTGGAAATGCAGACTTGGCTCCCAAGTGTCTCCCCAGTGCTCCCTGTCTCCCTCGAGGAGCCCCAGAGTGAAGCTCAAGAGGGATTTTTTGGATTCCTTGCTTGGAGCTCTTGTGGCTGAGCATTGGTTGATCCGAAAGGGCGTCCCTGGGGTGTTGTGTGGTCTCTGGGGTGTTTTTGGGAGCTTATCACGGGGTGATCCTTGCTAAGAAGGGCTGGCTGGGATTTCTGTCTCCGAGAACCACTTCATCCTCCCTGTGCTCCTTGCACCACCCCAGCTCTTCCAATACCTAAACTCCTTTGCAGAGCAGGTGACCAGAAACCCCAAAAAAACCATCCTAACCCTGTCCCTTTTCCTTCCCCCCCTTACCCCAACCCCAAACCCAGGCGGCAAATCCGGCCAGTCCATCTCCAAGGGGTGCTCCCCCATCTGCCCCAGCGCCGGGATCAACCTGGGGATCGCGGCCGCCTCCGTTTACTGCTGCGACTCCTTCCTCTGCAACATCAGCGGCTCCAGCAGCGTCCGAGCCAGTTACACCATCCTGGCCTTGGGAATTCTCGTCAGCTTCCTCTACGTCCTCCGGGCTCGCGAGTGATGGGGCCGCCTCGGGAAGAGCCGCCTCCCACGGGTCTCGTTAGCCAACATCTTCTCTGTTGCTGTCTGCAAGGAGATCCTCTACTTCTCAGCAGGCTTCCAAGGTGGTTTCCCGGACTTTATGCTCTTCCAAGCGTTGGAGACCTGGGCGGTTCGGCCGAGCTGTTCTCCTCCTCCTGTGGACGTCTCCTGCTGCACTCTCGCTCCTCCTTGGCCAAGGTGGATAATTTTGGAAGGGTTTCTGCTTTTTCTACCTATTAATAACCCCCTCCTCCCCACCCCTCGTTTCTAAGGTTGGTTAAAACCAGACTGGGACTCGCTGGGAACAGATTCACCCCGGGTGCCACCAGGTCTGCTCCGGCTCGCGGGTGGCACGGGCAGCGGGAATGCGGGATCCAAAGGGAGACACATTCCCGGCTCCCTCGCAAGCTGCAGTCTCTTTTTATAAAATAGTCTCGTTCCTCCTGATCCTGGGCTGACTTTTCTGGAAAAGCAATGCCGTGTAACTTGTCCTTCCAAGTTCTGTAAGTGCCAGACCTGAATAAACTTGCTCCTATTGTTACCTGAGGTGGGACGTGTGTGTGTTTCCTTGCTCCAGGGATTAGGAACTTTTTGTGGAAAATCCCAATGTTGTGCCCAGCACGAGGGTCCCTCATCCTCTCAAGCAGCTTTTTGGGTGCTTCATCTCCACCTCCTTTCCAGCTGTGAGCAGCAGATCCATCTCCTCCCTGTTGCTGTCCTTCCTGATAAAAACCTCTGGCCCAGCTTGTGCCGCCTCCCTTGGGAATGACTTTTTCCAGGTGCATTTTAGTGATAAATGCCAGGTTTTGGGGTTTGAGTCGATCCTAACGGAGCCATCACCCTGGGAGCAGGACTTCTAAAAGTGAATCTGTGTTTTACAAGGACTCGGTGCCTCAGGTTCCCCACTATGGACTTGTCATGGTGATCACAGCGATGCCTGAATGACCAAGGGGCAACAGGCCTGAAAAATTTGGTGAAGCCAGAGGTGAAAATGTCAATGCCCAGATCCAGCCTTCAATGTCTGATGGTGCCCCTGGACTGCTGGAGGTGACTTCACCACCCAACCTTCCACATCTGCTGGCCCTCAGCTCCCGGGATCTTCCCAGGTGTTTTTGGCAAGGTTTTTCCTAGAAGTTCTCAGCTGTCCCATGGGAGATGTGTCCTGCCCTCTCAGTGTCACCTGTCCTGCCTGCTCTGCTTGCCTGTGGACCTGCTCGACACAAACCAAGCCAAAATTCAGCCTTAAACTGCCGAGTTCAAGCTTTTTGTCACTTCCACTGGTTGATCAGAGGTGCAATGGGCTTTTTTTTTTTCTATTTCTAGCAGCAAAACCCAGGTGTTGGCACATTTTAGCCGTGCCTTGGACTTGCTCCTCCTATTCTGTGTCAAAACCCGAACAAAAGCTCCACAAACCTTCAGTTCCACCTCTGTCCCCTCTTCGAGGAGTGATGAATGAAAGGTTGTTGCAGTTGTGCAGAAATATTTGTAACAAAAGTGGTTTCATGGATTTTTTTTTCCTCCCTTCCTTCTCCCCATCTTTTTAATTAAAGTGACGCAGATGTTAATGACAGCTTTTCCAACGGGAGGGATGGGTCAGCGGGACGTGATCTGCAATTTAGTGGTTAATTTGGGAAGAATGCATCACTTGTGCTGGTCCTTGGATGTGCCTTCCTTTGGATAATGCGTCCTCCTGGGACCTTGGGGCCCGAGGTGCCCCACAAACCTCTGCTATGCACCTGGAGCGCAGGGAAAACTGGGGGAAAAACTTCCCAAGCTGAGGTGAATATTCCCCAATTCCCTGTGCCTCAGCCTTCCTCCCAAGAGGCTTCAAAACCTCTATTTTTGGGTTCATTTGTCCCTCAGCACTTGCTGTGACACCGAGGTGGCACCCAGGGACTCTGTCTTTTCAGGCCACCTGGCGAAAGGTTTTGGGGTTGGTTTGGGACTTGTTTTTCTTTAGCAAAGAGCTGATTTTCAAAGCCATGGGCTGTATCCTGATGTCCATCCATGCCTGAGGATGCCACGTTGGACAACCCCCTGGGGCTGAAGACCTGGTTGTCCCCTCCCAGGGCCCTGGTTGTCCCCTCCCAGGGCCACCTCCTTCCTTTCTGGGGGTTCCTTGGCTGGTGCCAAGGATTTGGTTGTGCCAGGGAGCAAAGGCTCGTGGGATGAGCATCCAGAGGCTGCTTATCCCAAAAAATAACAATTTATGTTCAAGGAATTGCCAGTGGACTGAGCTGAGCGCTGGCTGGATAAATTTCACATGGAAATTCACATGGTTTTTCTTCCTCACTCTCTTTTTGTCTCCTCTTTCCTATGAGCTCTAATCTAGAATATGGAAAAAAAGGGATATTTTCAGTATTTCCTTTCCTGGCAAAGATCTCTTGGATATTTCCATGTGTGTTTGAGAGAGGGAGGGGGTGACAGCTTGTCACAGTAGAATCCCAAGCACTTTCTCATCTGCTGTGCCAACTCTCACTATTCCTGGTCCTACTCTAGGTTTATTTTTTGCCCTCAAATGCCCAGAATGACAAATCTGGTGAAAACTTGGCCTGTTGTAAAACCCAGGCCTAAAAATAGGCACGTGAAATAATGAAAACAATTAATAATAAGACAAAAAGTAGGAAAAACACGGGATTTATGAAGTGTTTGAATTGGTGAATTGTTCAAGGAGATGTTGGATTTGGGATTTGAGGGCCGTGGTGGGACAGCCCTGAAGTGCTTTGGTTGTGTTTATATGGACTGGGGAATTAAGAGATCAAAATCTGAGCAGAAAACTCAGATATTCACCTGTTCTGACCAGACCAGAGGTTATGAGGGGAGGAGGTTTGGCTTCCTAGAAGCAAAAAATATCCTGGAAGGGTTTTTGCTGGAAAATAGGAGCTAAAGTGAAACTTTGGAGCATGTTCCCAAGAAAATGGTTTCAGTGCTTCCGTCCTGGAAATGGCTGTAATTCACCAGCAGCTGCTGCCATCTCCCACTACCCCCACCAAGGGCTCGAATCTTTGTGGATTGCCTAAAATGCTCAAAATCCATCGTGGCACCAGCTCTTCCCACCCAGGATCTGGGGCTTTGCTGTTTGCCCAAGAGGAGGACTTCAAAATGAGCGTGGTTCTTCCAGCTGGTTTTGAGAATTGCTTTTTTAAAGTTTTTTTTAAGGGCAAAACTTTTGGAAACCACAAACCTGACGTGACTTCCTTGCTCCGACAGAACGAATGATCAGTTGCTTAATTATTACTCCAAGGATCCGCTTTGCTACTCCAGGGATGTCCTGGATTGGTGTTGGTTTGGTCAAGCTGGGGGTTGTTGGAAGGGATTTGTCTCCCAGGGATTTTATTTGCTGTGAAAAAGAAAGGAGTTTTTCCATGGGAAGCTCCTGTGGGAATATCTGTGTGTCCATGGGATGAGTTACAGGATCCGTGCCCTCTGGAAAAAAACAGATGTGGTGCACATCTGGATGCCTGGAAGTTCAGGGCTTTGCTCTGGTGGGTCTCAGCTGTTTGGGATGAAGGTGGCTCCAGATCCTGGATCCTAAAGGAGTTATTTCCCCCCTGTCTGAGGCTGTGGAATGGGAATGGGAACAGGAACGCCCAGTTTTGCATTTTGGGAATGCCCATGGTGCCCAGGGAAGACAAGCCCTGGGTTGGTCCTGCCACCTACTGGCTTTTGGTGGAGGAACTTTGTGGTCCAAATCTCCGAAATCAGGGCGGATGAGCTGCCAAAAACCAAATAATTGCGCCCAAAAGCAGAGAGTCGTCATCAGCAGGGACAGATTGAAGGTTTTAATTTGTCCAGCTTTGCTCTGATCGTGGAAATTGAGAAATAAAAGGCTTAAGAGGCTTTCCTGTTCCAACATTTTCCATGGGAACACTTTTTCCCAGCCCTAATCTTCCTGTTTCATCAAATGAAAATACATGAAGCCAATACAATGTTGCAGGAAAAACAAACAAAAAAAAATGTTGGCGCGTTTTGTTTCAGCTTTGTTGGACGATCTGAGGTGGTTTCCCTGAAATGTTGATTTTACTAATCCCTATCTGTGAGATTTGTAACTGTGTATTATCTTCATTGTAATGGGATAAGCGGGATAAAGAAGCATCCATCCCTTTAAATATATTAACCTAAGTATAAGTGAAATGTATGTTCTTGTTTCTTATACTCTAATAAAAATTATACAGAATTAATTAAAAAAAAAAACAACTTGGAAGGAGATTTTTGGGTGGTTCTGCAGATATTCCAGATATTCACTCTTGTCCTATGTGGAAGGAAAGTGCCTGAATTGGATTCCAAGCTCAGGGCTGCGGGCTGGATAAAAGGACAGGCTGAATGTAGGGCCTAAAGGAGGGTTAAATTCCTACATTTCGTCTCAAGGCCACTGGAATCTCTTCCTGGGGATGGAATAAAGAACAGGGATTGTCTTTGCCTTCAATGGCTCATAAATATCCTTGACTTGCCCGTGACCCTGCTGGGAATGGAGATGGGATTTGGCCTTGGAGCCTGCGCTCTTCCTGGTGGGAGAGGGCGGCTATTTTGGGTACAGAAAGGGCCCTGTGTGGGTGTCCGTGGGCAGCTGCTCCTCTTCCTGCACTCCCAGGGATCTGACCCCGCTCCCACCTCTGGACGGATGGACACACGGACACATGGACACGGGGCTGGGTGCTCCCCCCTGCTCTCCCAACATTCAGCTCCACAAAGTTGTGTCACCCTAATTTTTGTTCAAAGAGTTCATTGGGGTCCCAGCTGGATCCTGCGGGAGAAGGGGATTTTATTCCCTGGAGAATTAAAGAAAAATGCGGAATAACAGCGATGGATTTAGGAGTTCCTTTGAAACAAAGACACAAAAATATCTTTCCTTTTCTCCGATGATCCCAGCCTGGGCTTCCATTTTCACTGGAATCCATATTTTGCAGCCTGATCTGCAAGTGGGTTTTGGGATGGGAGGGCATTGGTGGTGACAGGGAATATTTTGGGGACTGGGGGACATTGCACAGCCAGGGGTCACAGATGGAACCTGCACCTCCCTCCTGCTGGCATTCCAATTTTTTCTCCTCATGTTGTCACCCATGTCCCAGCTCCTGCTGTTCCCTAAGGATCTGCCGGTCTCTGCACAGGCCCAGGATGGGTTTTCCCGTCTTTCAGTTGTTTGGAAAGTCGTGGAAAATGGTGCCACATCTCCTTCTTGCTCTGCAGCTGTTCCTCACTGGCATCCCAAGGTTGTCCTGATCATCCCAGGGCGGGAGACACCAAATGGGTCTGAAGGGAGAGAATTCTGGCCTTCCCAACTCAGGATCCTGGAATGGTTTGGGTTGGAAGGGACCTCCAAGATCATCTCATGGGCAGGGATACCTTCCCATATCCCAGGTTGCTCCATCTAACCTGGCCTTGGACACTTCCAGGGATCCAGGGGCAGCCACAGCTTCTCTGGGAATTCCATTCCAGAGCCTCATCGCCCTCAAAGAGAAGAATTCCTTCCCTATATCCCATCCATCCCTGCCCTCTGGCAGTGGGAAGCCATTCCCTGTGTCCTGTCCCTCCATCCCTTGTCCCAAGTCCCTCTCCAGCTCTCCTGGAGCCCCTTTAAGCACTGGAAGGGGCTCTGAGCTCTCCCTGGATCCTCTCTTCTCCAGGCTGGACATTCCCAGCTCTCCCAGCCTGGCTCCTGAGCAGAGAGGTTCCAGCCCTTGGAGCATCTCCATGGCCTCCTCTGGACCTGATCCAGCAGGTCCCTGCCATCTATGTGCTTATGACTCCAGACCTGGATGCAGAATTCCTGGTGGGATCTCATGAGGGCAGAGTAGAGGGGGTTGATTCCTGCCCTTTATTGCCTCTCTGGACAGGGTTCCGCTCCATCCAGGCCAAACACAGGTTTAGGAGTAGTAAAAAGCTCTGGAGCTGAAGAGGAGTCTCCAAAAAGTTGATTCGTTTGGGAGTTTTGATGCTGAGGGGTCAAGAAAGGTGTGTAGGAAGCGAGTTTGTAATTTAAAATTGGATTGGTGCTAAAGGAAGAAAAAAAAAAGAAAAGAAAAAAAAGACGGAATCAAGAGCTCCAACTTCTTTCCAGTGCTGACCCTCTCCACCTCCTTTCCTCCTTTTCTTCTCATTCCATGGATTTTGAGAGATCATGGGGGGAAAGGGGAGAAATGGCACCTCCAGGCTGCAGGAGGCTGGAAAAATGGGAGGTGCTTTACGCGGCTGTGGGACCACATTCCAACCTTCCTGCTTATCACCTCCCCGGGTCTCTGTGATGTGACCTTTCCTGGATTCAGGGAATGCTCGGCCACCCGTGCTGGCATTAACAACTTGTTCTTTGCGTGGGAGTTTGAGCTGCAATGGAAGTGGAACATAAAAAGCGCCAAACTCATGGGGTAGAGGTGTGAGTAGCACCAAACTCATGGGGGGAGAGGTGTGAGTAGCACCAGATTCATGGGGGGAGAGGTGTGAGTAGCTCCAAACTCTCATGGGGAGAGG
>JAHLSL010000011.1:520260-538577 GCA_025920805.1 Petroica traversi
AGTAGCTCCAAACTCTTGTGGTGAAAGGTGTGAGTAGCTCCAAACTCTCATGGGGAGAGAGGTATGAGTAGCTCCAAACTCTCATGGGGAGAGGTATGAGTAGCTCCAAATTCATTGCGGAAAAGGTGTGAGTAGCACCAAACTAATGGGGAGAGAGGTATGAGTAGCTCCGAACTAATGGGGAGAAAGGTGTGAGTAGCTCCAAACTCATGGAGTGAAAGGTGTGAGTAGCTCCAAACTCTCATGGGGAGATTGGTGTGAGTAGCTCCAAACTCTCATGGGGAGATTGGTGTGAGTAGCTCCAAACTCATGGTAGGTGAGGTGTGAGTAGCTCCAAACTCTCATGGGGAAAGGTGTGAGTAGCACTAAACTCATGGGGGGAGAGGTGTGAGTAGCTCCAAACTCACTGGGGAAAAAGTGTGAGTAGCACCAAACTCATGGGGGAAAAGGTGTGAGCTGCACCAAACTCATAGGGGGAGAGGTATGAGTAGCACCAAACTCATGGGGGGGAAGGTGTGAGTAGCTCCAAACTCTTGGGGGAAAAGATGTGAGTAGCTCCAAACAGATGGGGGAAAGGTGTGAGTTACACCAAACTCATGGGGGGAAAGGTGTGATTTGCTCCAAACTCAAGGGGGAAAAGTGTGAGTATCTCCATGCTCCCTCCTCCACTCCAATTAACACCAAGAACTGGGCGGATCGAATGTCACGCGGATTCTTGTCACCCTTTGTCACCCCGAGCTAAAGCCAGGTGTTTTCCACGGGTTCCAAGTGCTCCTGGCTCAGATTCCACCTCTCATTGCTCGGATTGTGGGGATTCACCCACCCGTAGTTGCTGCAGAGGCACCTGAGCTGAGCTTTGCACCTGATCTCAGACCAGTAAAACCTGCTGGTTCCGGGAGCAGTGGCGCCCATTTAGTGCCAAACCATGAAAGGAAAGATGCCAAAAAAAAAAAAAAATTCAGTTCAGTTCACTTAGCAGATAAAGGATGGTGGCACCTTGTGTGCAACCACTCCGATTTTTTATAAGGATAAGGTGGAGCTGCTCCTGTTGGACTTCAGCTCCTGGGTGGCTCAAGGCAATTTGGATAAACTGAAATTTTCCCCTTATTTTATTTTCACCTGGAAGTTCCTCGTCCTGAAGCTGGTTGGAACCAAGTGATTGCAAATGAAAATTTTGAGAACAGTGAAAATTTTAAAAAATACCGAAATGATCCTGGAAATTCCTTCCTTCCTTGGGAAATGGGCTGGGAGGAGGAGTTTGCATTTTCGTCTCTTGTCAGGAGGTGGCAGCGGCAGGTCCCAGTTCTGCCAGTGCATTCCCTTGGGATGTGCTGGGACGGGAGTGTTGCCATCCCAGGACCATTCCCCTTCTCCTAAGGGGCATGATGGAGAAAGGAGTTCCTTTGGAGCCCGAGGATGAGGAAAAAATCCACCCCAGACCTCTCTTTGACCCTTTCCCATGGCAGATGCTGTGGGGCCCGCTGAGCCCTCCCTTCCCAGCCTGTTTTCCAGGCTGAACAGATCCATCTGTCTCATAACTCCTCCTGCTGCCTGGGGTTAAATCCGCCCTCCAAACCACATGGAATGTTGGGATCACAGGGACATGGTGGGATGGCTCAGAGAATTTAATTCTGCCGTGGCTGGGCTGGGGGTGAACCAGGACAGGAGGTGTCGTGGTGGGTGTCTGATAACAGCTTGGTCAGATAGGAGTAGATAAGGCCTTTTCCAGACATCTGGAATAAGCCTCACGTTCCCAAAGGCCTTGTTTTATTGTGAAGCCACTCCTTCTCCTGCCACTCCAGGCCCTTGTCCAAAGTCTCTCTCCAGATCTCCTGGAGCCCCTTTAGGCACTGGAAGTGGCCTAAAGAAGGCATTTCTCCAGGCAGAAAAATCCCAATTCAGCCTTTCCTCATAGGAGAGGTGTTGTTTTCCTCACCTTTCCCAGGGAAAAATGCTCTGGGATCCACCTTCCACAAAAAGCTACGAAAAGCTTCCCAAAGCCACAAAAAAAGCTTTGGGATCAGAAACATCTTCCTGAAATCTTCAATCATCTGGAGAACAAACCTGGGCTGGTTTTTTTTTTTTTTTGGTGCAGGACAAACTGAGCCTCTCACCTGGGCAGTGGAACCTTCATTTAAGTTTTGCACTGGTTTGGGCACCTCCCAGCAGCCATAAATGTGGATATTTGCAGCTCCAGTGCCAAGCTCTGTGGGATTGGAGGGAGATGGAAAGGGCCTGGAGGCAAAGCTGCTACTTTTCAGTCGGGTTATTTGGTGTTCTACACGTGTTGTCCTTGTTCTTCCCTTCTGGGTCGGCGAGAAGTGACTCAGGTAGGAAAGTATCTCCTGCTCCTTGGATTAAGTGGGGAAGGAAGGCAGGGGATAATTAAGGCAGGTGACAGCTACGCCGAGGGAGTGATTTACATTCCTGCATCATTAACAATGCCTCGAAAAGGCTGGATGGAGCAAATCATCTCCAAAGAAATCATTGCTGCCTCAGCCGGGCTTTGACGGGAAGGGAGAATTTCTCAGCTTGGAAGCAAAAAAAGAACAAAAGGGAGCGAGAAGGGAATTGATGGGGAAGGAATTAAAATTCCTTATAAATATATGATCAATCCTGCCTATCCACATCCTAAAAACACTTTAGGAATTATTAACTCCTCTAACACTCCCCCGTGGGATCGCTGTATCCATCAGGGAATGGATGAACGTGAAGGTCTCACGCAGAAAGAGTTAAGAGCTACACAGAGGTTAATCTAAATAATAACCTGGAGATAAGAGGTGCCTGCATGGAATTCAGAGAGGGAGAAAAACAGGTTGGGAAAAAAAAATAAATAAAAAGGCAGGTGAATGATTACCTGGAGGGAACAGGACTCCTTATAAAAATAAATCATATTGTTCCTGCCTTCTTATCCTGGGCAACATCCAAAGCATCACTGAGCTGCTCTGAGCACATGGCTGGGGCAGAGAGGGGGACACAGCGGGGTCTCGTGGGAATCTAGGATGAGGAGCAGAGTTCAAGAACCCTTTGTGGAGTGGTCTGACCTCTCTGCCCCAGGTCTGGCTTGAATTACTTTCTCTCAGGTCTCTTTTGGAGCCAGGAGAAAGCAGAATCCTGGGGAACATCAAAAGGAATGTGATCAGCAGTTCCAGGGATGGGATTCCCTCCTTCTGCTCCACTCCCTGTGGATCCCACCTGGAGTTCCCAGCTCTGAGGGCCTCACAGAAGGACGTGGAGATGCTGGAGCAAGTCTGGAGGAGACCAAGAAGATGCTGGAAGGACTTGAGGCCCTCTGCTCTGGAGCCAGGCTGGGAGAGCTGGGAATGTCCAGCCTGGAGTAGGGAAAGCTTCCGGGAGAGCTCAGAGCCCCTTCCAGTGCCTGAAAGGGCTCCAGGAGAGCTGGAGAGGGAATTAGGACAAGGAAATGGAGGGACAGGACACAGGGAATATCTTCAGGTATTGCAGGGTTAGGTGGGATATTGGGAAACAAATCTTCTCTGGAAGGGTGGTGAGGCCCTGGAATTCCCAGAGAAGCTGTGGCTGCCCCATCCCTTCAAGGCCAGGTTGGATGGAGCTTGGAGCAGCCTGGGATAGTGCAAGGTGTCCCTGCCCACAACAGGTATTTGGAACAAGATAACCTTGAAGGTTCCTTCCAACTCAAACCATTCCAGGATTCCTTGTCCCAGTTCAATGCCGAGGTGGAAACCAGAGTGGGGAGTTTTGCCAAACTTCCTGCAGCTCCAATCTGCAGTCCATCTGCAGCTCCAATCCGTGTCAGACCCGCCTGCTCCCAGCTGGGAAAGACACAACTCTCTGCTCAGCTGGGTCCTCTGGCTTGTCCCACCAAGGGGACACTTGTCCTGCCCCTGAGGGCATCTTCCAGGAGCTCAGTTATGGGAATCACCTGGCATTTACACACTCCAGAAGCTCTGGAGAGGGATGAGGCATCTCCAGAGCTTTAATGGTTTTTAAGCCAGGCAGAGACACGTTGGATCCTGGCCATACATTGTAGGGAATTGTAGTAAAATCAATTAGGAGGAACAAGGCTGCTGTGACTAATGAGCTAATGAGTGGTGCCTTAGTGAAAATGGCTCTAAAAGAGCTGCAGGGTTGGATTCCTGACTCGTTATTCACAGGGATAGGCCGGAGTCAGGCTTGGCCTATTCTTTATTTTTGACTTTGATTTTCCAAGTTCCTCTTTAACTTTTAAAGACGTTTCTCAGCAATGGAGGAGATGGTCAGGGATTCATTCCTCTCTTTCCGGTGCAAGAATCTCATTTCTAGAGAATTTTGGGTTCTGTGAGGGACAGGTGGGGACCGTGATGCCCCAGAGGTGAAATTCATGGTGATTTAACCCCTGGCATCTGCTCAGCAGCAATTCAGGGCTCAGAGGAGCCATCCTTGCTGCTTCCGTGAGTTCCTTTCATCCCTGAGCTGCGGAGCTGCTGGAGAGAGTCCAGAAGAGGCCACAGAGATGCTCCAAGGGTTGGAGCCCCTCTGCTCTGGAGCTGGGCTGGGAGAGCTGGGAATGCCCAGCCTGGAGAAGAGAAAGATCCAGGGAAACCTCAGAGCTCCTTTCAGTGCCTACAGGGGCTCCAGGAGAGCTGGAGTAGGACTTGGGCAAGGGATGGAGGGACAGGACACAGGGAATGGCTTCCCACTGCCAGAAGGCAGAGATAGATGGAATATTGGGAAGAAATCCTTTATTGTGAGGGTGGTGAGGCCTTGGAATGGAATTCCCAGAGAATCTGAGACTGCCCCATCCCTGGAAGTGCTAAAGTCCAGGTTGGACAGGGCTTGGAGCAGCCTGGGATAGGGAAGGTGTCCCTTCCCATGGCTGGAGATTGTAATGGGATGATCTTGAAGTTGTCTTCCAAAAAAATCTTAGCACTAGGACATGACAATGTCATGTCAGAACCCCTCTGCCCTTAAATCCAATCCCATTTTTCACTCCCGCATCTGTCAGCTCTGGAAATTTGGGATTCACAGGACATACATCAGGGGCTGATTAGAATAATGAATGTGCAGAGTTCAAAATAATTAAGTCAAGAAGGCTCTCAGTGCCTGCAGCCTTGGTCCCTGAAACTCTGCCCTGGAGGCGGACGGGGAATTTTAGGATTTGCAATGGAATTGGGCAGCCTGGGAGGTTGTGGAATTTGGAGATTTCCAGGCTGGATGCAAGTGAGGCGGGTCTGATGAAGATACCTCCATCCTGAGACTGCCTCTGCTGGTGTGGTAGGACAGGAAAAGAATTTGGCACAGGATTCCCAGGCTGAAAGTAAACATTGGGCTGAACTTTCCCTTTTATTTGTGACAACAAACTCATCTGAAGTGTGAGAGTTGTATTAATTTCCCTTTGAACAGATACCCTAAAATATGCCTATTTAAAAAAAAAATTACTTCTTGTGATGAGGCAAATTTATACAGATTGTGTCTTTTAATTTTATTTTTCTGTAATTGGCGGGAACCCCCCCCCCCCAATAGAACAGGTTGCGGTTCCCTATGAAATAACAAAAGGAATTTAACAAAACAACTTTTGAATGTCCTCATTAGTTCTTGTTTTATTTTTTTTGTGAGCTGCCAGCACGGCAAAGCAACCTCACAGGGTGTGCATAAAAGAGGAAACATTTCAGGGCTCAGATAAGATCAACTGAAACCATAAACAAGGTGTGTTGACACCTCCCCCCCCCAAAACCACCCTCTGGAGCGAAGGAGGGAACAGGATTTAGAGCAGGGTGGAGGCGGAGATTCTTCCATCCAAGATTTTCTAAGGCGAGGGAGATCACATTTCAGCTGTGCAGGTGAAACCAGTCATTTAACGCACATTGTTTGAGGCCACTTAATACCAGAAACCAGAAGCCACACCCCATCCATGTTTTTTTCTTTTCTTTTTTTTTTTTGTTTGGTTTTTTTTCCTCCTATTAATGCGGCAAACGCCGTCAGAGGATTTCGCCCTTTTAATAGGATTAAAACATTTTCTGCTGAATGCGAGGAATGCCAGGCCTGGAAAATACCTAAATGTCTTTCCCTAGGTAATTTTTGGGGCTGGAAATAACTGCTTAGCTCTCATAATCCACATAATTGCAGTATTAGGGAGGCCACTGTGAAAACAATCCGTCGGAATTCCTGAGGGTGGAGGTCATCCAGAAGTGGTGTTTGGAAAGGCAGCAGGGATTGCTGAAGTGCTGAGACCACCTTTAGATTGGATATTAGGGAAAAATTCTTCCCTATGAGGGTAGAGAAGCCCTGGAATGGGATCTGTGAGAAGCTGTGGCTGCCCCATCCCTGGAACTGTCCAAGGCCAGGTTGGATGGGATTTGGAGCAATCTGGAATAGTGGGAGATGGCCCTGCCCATGGCAGGGGGATGGGACTGGATGGACTTTAAATTCCTTTCCAACCCAAGCCATTCCATGATTCTGGAGCTTTAGATTTGGAGAGACGATGATTGGGGTTTTTTATCCAGCATTCCTAGAAAAACTTTTAACATTCCAAGGCAGGATAAAACAAACTGGCCTCAAGTTGCACCAGCAAAAGTTTAGATTCGATATTAGGAAAATTTTCTTTACGGAAAGGTTGTCAGGCATTGGAACAGGCTCCAGGGTAGTGATGGAGTCACATCCCTGGGATTGCTCAAAAAACCTGTGGATGTGGCACTTGAGGACAGGGTTTAGTGGAAAAATGGGGGTGGTGCTGGTTTGACTCTGAGTGTGATGATCCTGACATCTTTCCCAACCCTAATGATTCTGTAATTCCAAGAGTTCAAGCAAATAACCCTGAATAAAGTTCTTTCCATGGTGTAATAAGGAAGGTGGTGGGAATATCTCCAAAATCATCTTGGATTCAGCTTTCCCCCATTCCTTAATAAAAGTCTGTGTTGGGGGGGGGGGCCCGGCATGGCCACCAAAAGGCTCTTCCTTCCCAGCTTTTGAAATTCCTCACTCAGACTTGCTCATCCCATGATGAGGAAGATTTCCTGTCATTGAGCTGCCCTGAGGTGCAGGAAAATCCAGCAGATGCCTGAGGCAGCAAGTTTGGGAATGGGAAAAGTGTTTGGGAAGTTAAAAAGTCACAAACTTGCAAACACACTTGGAGAGGGTTGGCTCCAAGCAGGGGGGCTTCTCCTTTCCATTCTTCCTTGCGATAATGAACCTGAGAGATTCCCTTGGCCCAAATTTCAGGTCCTGGCCCTGTTCTTTTCCCAGTTCTTCACGCTTTTTCCAGCAAGTGAGGGATTGAAAGTCAGATTTCCACTTCAAGACCAGGCTGGACAAGCCTTGGAGCAACCTGGAAGGTGTCCCTGCCCATGGAAAAGGTTTGGAGCGAGATCATCCCTTCCAATCCAAACCATTCCATGATTCTCCTCCTCCTGATAAACTCTGGATCCCACTGATGGTGAAAACACAGAGGAGAAAACCCCATAAGGTTCAATTCTTTGATGTTCACACCCACCAATGCTTTTTTCTCCCCAGGATTTCTTGAAACCAGTCCAAAAAATGAGAGGAAGTATCTCCAAGCTGCAAGGCAAGACCTGGACACCAGGATTATTTAACACCCCGGGCCTTCCACATCCTGCTCGGACACAAAACACCCGGCTCAACCAATCCCAGCCATTGTCCACCCTGTAAAAACGAATTTTCTTCTCCAAGGAACATGAAAAGAGATGACGGAGTAGCAAGAGGTGGGGCCTGCTTTGGAGCTCCTTCAATTCATTTATAGCTCAATGAGTCTTGTTTTTCCAGTACCTTTGGATCTGGGGACGGAATCGGTGCATGGCCAACCACCAAGACGTGTGACACAGGTGAAGACAGGTGACAACCCAGTGAGCAGACAACGAGGGCTGTGCAAGATGTTCCTGTCTCTTCTGCTGGCTGCTGTCACTTGCATGGATTTGGGTGAGTTCCTGCTCGGATTTATCCTGACTCCTTCAGGAGATGCAGCGAGATGGGTGAAGATGCACCCTGTTCCCTCTGAAAGCCACGTCTCCTGCTTTAGGCAGCTTTCAGAAAAAAAAAAAATCTATCTTTGGAGTATTTCCATATGTTCAGGATGGTGATGGTGTCACTGGGATTGTCAGGTCAGGATCTTTAGGAAGTGTCACAAGGCAGAGTGAGATTAAACCGTGTCATTCCTTTAATGCAAATTCCCACTCTCACTTTTTCCATGTTCGTGCTCAGTCTCACTCTCTTTTTTCTTTCACACGTTATTTTTAAGTTTCTGTACCATTTTTGATACTTAACCCCATAAGTCAGTTCCACGCAGCGTGTGTGGGAGTTCTCCAAAAATGTTACATCTGTGATCTATCCAATTTTAGCCATTAGAAATGGGGAAGAGGGACTGGGACACTGCTGATGGCTCAGGTACTGCAGGGTTAATGTTTAACATGGAATCATGGAATGTTTGGATTGGGAGGGACCTTAAAGATCATCCAAAGTGAGGCACTGGAGCAGGTTACCCCAAAAAGTTGTTTTTGCTCATTCCTGGAAGTGTCCAAGGCCAGGTTGGACGGGGCTTGGAAACAACCTGGGGCAGTGGAAGGTGTTCCTGCCCATGGCAGAGGGTGAAAGTCCATGATCATAAAGTTCCTTTCAACCCAAATAATTCTGTGTTTCCATTCCATGATTTCACAATATTCCCTCCATCCTTTCTGTCCCTATTAGTCCTTTATTTCTACCACCACATCAGTTTTCTGGACAAAAATTGATTACCCCAAGCCTTGTTGGAGTTCTCCTGGATGTCCAAGGCAATTCCTGACCAGGATCAGTCCAGGATATGTGACTCTTCATTGGGATTTTCTCCAGACAGCGCGGGGTGTGATTTTATCTGTCTGTGGAGCTATGATAGGACTTTTTAACTCCTGTTTATTTCCTCATACAAGGACATTTTCAGTCCTCCCTCCTTGCTGAGCAGACTCTGCAGGGGAGGAACAGGTGGTGGCTTGTTTGGTTTTCTTTTCAGAGAGGAACACAAATCCTGCGGGTTGGATTTGTCCAGCATCGTGAAACGTGAGACTAAAAATGATGCTTCCTCCTAAAGATGAATTTCACAATTGTCAGACGTGGAACTAGTGCAAACAAAGCATCAGGCCACCATAGGCAAAGCAAGAGAGTTAAGTTTGCTTTAGCAGGAAAATTGCTCTGTTTGTTTAAAAAAGGGATTGTTTTTTCTGGCTCATTAATTAGGATGGTGTCTATTTTCACAGGGTGGCTTGTTTGCCTGAGCCTGCTGAGAATCCCATTGGAGCTGTGCTGGGAGGAGCTGAGTAATTTCTCCTTTTCAGTGGGGTTTAAAGGAATTTCAGCAGGAATGTCACACGGACAGGGGGACAAGGACCTCCTTCCCAAACCAAAGAGGGGCTGCTGGGGTGTGATGGCACCAAAATACATCAGTGTGGTTGTAACATTCACTTTGAGGTGTCTGATGGAAGGTGGAAGAGAGGATCCAGAGCAGAGACCCAGATCAAATGTTGGGTTCCTCAGAAAAATCCACAGAGAAAAAATGCCACAAAAAATTGTCCAAAAATGGCTTTTTTTTTTTTTCTGATAGGAAGCACCAGACACTGTTTTGATTGGATATCTTTATCTTGGAGTGCTCTGCCACAACAGTCTGAGTTCTTCAGTGGTTTTCCCCAAAGTTTCTCTATCTCAGAAGACTTTTGGCACCAAAAGATTTGGGCTGTGGTCATTCTGTTTTTGTAGGAGCTGAGAGGCACCTGCAGCTCTCAAGGGCTTTGCAGCTTAACAGGAATGAGGAACATTCCTGAAGTAGTGAGGGACGAGGTAGGAGGAGCTGGCTCAGGATGGATTTAGAGCCTTGAGTATCAAATTTTGTTTCTGTGGTCTCTACCTAGAGCAGAACCTGTCGCATGCAATCCATTCATGGTTTAATTCTTCCCTGTGAAGGTTGTGAGGCCCTCACACTGGCTTTCCCAGAGAATCTGGGGCTGCCCCATCCCTGGAAGTGTCCAAGGCCAGGTTGGACAGGGTTGGGAGCAACGTGGGATAGTGGAAGTTGTCCCTGCCCATGGCAGGGAGGGGAACTGGAAGATTTTAAGGTCCGTTCCAACCCATGCTGTTCCAGGATTTAAAAGAACGCCTCACACATTCTTCTCACAAACCTGGAATTTCAGCACAATGTGCTCAGTTTTTTCTTGCGGCTTGGTGGATTTGATGGAGACAAATTCCTTCTGTCTTGGACACCCTCCCAGCCTTTGGGAAGAGCTGGCAGAGTGGACATCAGCACAGGAAATTCTCCCTGCTGTAACTCCCATCCAAGTCTGACTTTTGTGTGTGTATCCAGATCCTTCCAAGGAGACAAATCTGGCCAAGCTGTGAAATTTCTGTGATAAAGAGATTGACTTAATAGACAAGGGATGAGCTGTGGATATTTCCTACCTGGATTTCAGGAAGATCTTTGGTGCTCTCTCCTATGAGATCATGGAATCAGGGATTGGTTTGGGTTGGAAGGGACCTTCAAAAACATCCCATTCCTTGCCCTGCCATGGTCAGGGACACCTTCCACTATCCCAGGTTGCTCCACGTCACATCCAACCTGGCCAAGGAGAATTCCAGGGATGGGGGGTCCACAATATCTTTGGGAAAACTATTCCAAGATCCTCATGGACAAGCAGTTGAGGCATGGGCTGGATGGACACCTCTCTTCTGAGGAAAACCTGGAACTGCTCAGGCTGGAGAAGTGAAGGTTCAAATTGGGAATCTTCTAACTCTTATAAATTGGGAATCTTATAAATCGTAAATTCCTGTAGGGAGGGCAGGTCCTTGCAGTGATTCCCAGTGCCAGGACCAGGGAAAGAACACAAAATTAAACACAGCAAACATCAGGAATCACTTTATGAGTGTGGCGTTGACTGAGCACTGGCAGAGGTTTCCCTGGGAATTTGTGGAGAATCTCCATCCTTGGAGATATTAAAACCTCACCTTCAGACACTCATGGAGAAAAGGCTTTAGGTGGTCCTGCCTTAGGGCAAGGATTGGATTTGGTGGAGCTCCAGAGGCCCCTTCCAACCTCCCCCATTCTGTGATTCTGGGAGTTTGGGAGTCTGAGATCTTGTTCTGATGCTCTACTAAAATCGAAGAGAGACACAGATCCAGAAAACAGGGAAATAAACCAGCCCAAGCTCTTTTCTGTGTCATGGGGTCTCCTCGTGTGGGACTCTGTCCTGTTTGCAGGGGTCTGAACCTGACCTGAGGCTGTGCTTTGACCACCAGGCCTTTGTGTTTTCTCATTCCCATCGGTCCGAACAGGTTCTATTATTCCATTCCCATTCTCAGCCTGATTATTCTGGAAAATCCATCCCGAGAGGTTCCTGGAGGGGCACAGAAAGAATCCACACAGAATCCTCATGTTTTGCATCCTCCTGTTTTCCCTCCTCACAGGACACTCCTTGCAGTGTTACACGTGCAGGGAGCCGACCGCAATTGAGAAGTGCCAGACAGTTGAGAACTGCACAAAGGCCGAGTCCATATGCAAGACTACGATGTATTCCCTGGAGGATGGTAAGGACAATTCCTTCTTTATCCATGCTCTTAACAGGAATCAGTGTTTCAGCAGTGCTGGTGTTGCTCTTTCCACTGAAATGTGGATGAGAGCTCCTGTGGGAGCTGTTTTGGGAAGCAGTGATTGTGTGAGGGAATATTTGGTGAGTGCAAGCTCCTGATTAATGCTCAGAAATAAGATTTTAACTTTCTGAAGGTTGTTTTGTGTTAGGAAAACGGGGAATGGCTTTAAACCTGAAGAGGGTAAATTTAGATTGGATATTAGGAAGGAATTCTTCCCTTGGAAGGTGGTGGGGCTCTGGCACAGGGTGCCCAGAGAAGCTGTGGCTGCCCCACCCTTGGAAGTGTCCAAGGCCAGGTTGGGCAGGGCTTGGAGCAGTCTGGGATAGTGGAAAGTGTCCTATGGCAGGGAAGTTGGAATTTGATTTTTAAATTCCTTTCCAACTCAAACCATTCTATAATTCCACGACACCAACTCCCGGTCACCACAAGACGAAGAACAATGGTGATGCTCAACTCTACTTTTCCCAGTCCTAACTGTTCCTGCTTTTTCTTTTTTACCATAGTTTTTCCCTTCACGGGAGACTCGACTGTCACCAAGATGTGCTCCTCCACCTGCGTCCCCTCCGACGTGGATGGCATTGGGATGACACGTCCTGTCACCTGCTGTTACTCCGACCTGTGCAACTTCAATGGCGCAGCAAGTCTGAGGATCAGCCTGGTGCCAGTTGGGATCCTGGCAAGTTCCCTCTGTGCCTTTTTCTGGACTAGACTGTGAGGGGATGATGGGAGTCGTTCTTTCTGAAAATTCCATGAAGAAAATACCCCCGCCCCCACCACCAGCCCAGCTTTCCATGTGGATGCCTCAAGAACAGCCCTCAACAGCTCCCAAAAATTGTTGCTTTTTTGTTTGTTTGGGGGGTTTTTTTGGGTGTTGTTTTGTTGTGTTTTTTTTTTTTTTTTGCATTCCCACTTTTCCCACAACCAAGAGAGAAGCAAAACTCAGGAAGGCCCAGCTCAAATTTTTAATTGATTTTCCAACAACTCCCACAAAATTAACTGTGGAGTTTCTTTGCTGTGCTGGTCTGGTTTGAAGTAAAAAATTCAAATGTGTGAAGTATATTTAAGGTAAAATAACCTTGAGAAGAGCCTTCCCTACCTCCTTAGAACAAGCCCTATCCACCCCATAATTTTCTGCTGTTCTTCCTAGCTCTCCTTTGTACCCAAAAAATTAAGGAGACATTTCAGTGTCCAAAATATGAAGCAGGAGACTGAGCTTCCCATGCCAATGATCTGATCCAGGGAGGTTTAAATCTTGTGTTCTCTGTACCCTTTTGAGCAGAATAAAGAGAATGTGTTAAAACGTTTGTAATCACATTTAATTTTCATTTATTTTTATTCCCAAGTTCCATCCTTCAATGTTGTTTGTGCAGACTTGGGTTTTGGGGTCAGTCGCACAGCAGAGGGATGAGACATTTCCCGTTATCCCTCTCTGGAAGTGATTTTCCATCCACATTTCTTCCATCAGCTCACCATGTACAAATCTATCTTTACTGGGAATACTGAGTAACAGCTTTTCCCTGAATTTGGAGATCAGTGGACTGACTTTCCCCTTTGCTTTAATCCTCCAGAGCATCATCTGCAATTCCTTGTGTGTTACTCCGAGCTCCTACATTTTGATCCATCCCTCTCTGGTTCTGCATTTTCCTATAATTCCCTTTTCAACATCCAGCACTCCAGTTACTGTCCTGCTCCTCATATTTGGAATAATCAATCAAAGTGTGATATAAAGCCTTCCACCTGGCACATGTGGTTTCCGGGGGAGGTGGCACAATTTCTATCCTTGGGAAGTTTTTATGGCCTAGGTGGAGGAAGTCCTGGGAAACCTGAGCTGGCCTCAAAGTTGGGAGCTTGGATCAGTAACTTGGATCAGGGACATTCTGAGGTTGTCTTTCCAACCTGAGCTCTCTGTAAATCATGATGCACCCAATGGGATCTCTGAAACGTGAACATCAATATTTCCACAAGGAAATTCTTCTACAAGGAAGAAATCCTTCCCCAGGAGGATGACGAAGCCCTGGCGCAGGTTTTCCAGAGACACTGTGGCTGCCTCATCCCTGGAAGTGTCCAAGGCCAGGTTGGATGGGGCTTGGATCAACCTGAGATAGTTTGAGGTGTTGGTACAAGATAACCTTGAAGATCCCTTTCAACCCAAACCATTCCATGAAATTCTGAAAACTCCCTGGTGAGGTTTTCTTCAGCTCTGCCAAAGCCACAAATCTTGGAGCCAGGTGATTTGACCCAAGAGGTGCCACCTGGGAGAAAACCAGGAAATCCCAACACTGTCCTGCGATTTCATTCGAGGTGAGCAGCGAAATTGTTCACTGAATCCTTCAGCCCTCCTATTTATGACTCTCTTGAACCACTGAGATTTTTTTTGAGGTCCACACCCTCCAAAAACCATCAGACAACGGCTGATTGCAGCCACCTCTCAGGTGGAGCCGTCACCTCTTTGAGGAGCTGCATGCAGAGGAGCTGATCCTCCCCTCCCTTTGCTGGCCAGGGATGCTTCACCCCTTTGATCTCTGGCCAGTTTGGTGGCTCATTTCCCGCATTCCGGCTGTTCCCTGCAGGGATCACGGCTTCGGGGAGAGGTCTGGCCTGAAAGGCAGAAAATCTGTGTGGGTGAGGCTTTGGAGTCGCTCTGCCGGGAGTGAAGCGGAGCTCTCCATGCCCAGGGTGATGCTTTGTGGTTAAACATCAGCCTGAACCTCTCTGTGGTTTGTATATTTTCTGATATAAAAATTAATATATTAATTAATATATTAGCTCTGTTCCACCTGGTGTCCTCAACTTCCCGCTTCTGGAAATGTCTTTGATTATTTATTTCTCCTCAATAGCCACAGGACGATTTTTTTTGTTGTTGTTGTTCATTTTTGCTGAAATTTAATTCCCTCCTCATGCAGTTGACCTCCAGGTCCATCTGTTCTTTTTGATCCTCCTCACTCTTGCTGTTCAAGGCTCTCCCTGGAAGTTTCCCTCTATTGGTTTAGGAATGACTGTTTGCCCCCCCTTTTTTTTTCCCAAGCTCTCCCAACCCTTTGGGTTTGCCTCTTGTCTTTTCACGGTGAATCTTTGGAAGAGTTTGGCTCTGTCTTTTCTAGACCATTTTTTGAAATGCTGGTTCATGTTTCAGAAAAAAGGCAAGGAGAACTTCAGAACTTCAAACTTGTCCTAAAGCTGCCTGAGGAAATCAGGTGGTTCATGGACACTGGCTTTGCAGGAGACACCCACCCCACACCTTCCCGACGCTTTTATGGAGCTGACATGAGTTGCCACCTAATTTTTTGTTAATGGGAATAAATAAAGTGACCTGTGTTTCCCTCCTAGCCCAGCTCAGGCATGAATTTTTGTAGAACAACCTGGCCCTGGTTTCTTGCTTCAGCTCCCAGCCTGGGAGCCCTTCCCATGGGCCTGGAGCTGTCTAAACACATTCCCTTGGGAGCAGAAGGAATCAGGCAGGACTCTGGAAAAACACAACCTCGCTGTACACAGAGCTAAAGTCCCTGCAATATCTCTCTGAATGTATTTTGTTTTCTCCCTGTTCCCAGAGGCAAAGGCAGGTGAATTCCCCCTTGGAAGCCCTCCAGGTAAAATCCAGCTTGGTGACTGCAGGGTGTAGGTCAGGAATCTGGGAATCAGTGAACAGCCCTGCCAGAATGTTTCACTGCTGCCTCTGAGAAATAGGGATCTGTGTGGTGCTTCCAATCCTCACAGAATAGAATCAGTCCATTGCTAATTCTTCCTGCGAGGAAGTGTTCCAAGAGGCCAAGGCAGTTGTGATTTCCTGCTGGGATTGCAGAACCTTTCAGTGACATCCCGAGGAGGAGGCACTGAGGTTTTCTTTTATGTCCCTGCATAAAAAACTCCTTTGCTGCTGCTGCTGCTGAAAATGTGAAGTTTGAATTTCTGCAGTGCTCGAGTTGTTCCATCTGGATGTGCATCCCTCTAATTCTCTGGGACAGGGACACCTTCCATTATCCCAGGTTTCTGCAAGCCCTATCCAACCTCGCCTTGGACACTTCCAGGGATGGGGCAGCCACAGCTTTTTTGGGAAACCTGTGCCAGGGCCTCACCACCCTCTCAGCCAAGGATTCCTTCCTAAAATCCAATCTAAAAAACCTGTGCCAGGGCCCCATCACCCTCACAAGGAGGAATTCCTTCCCAATATCCCGTCTAACCTTATCCTGTTCCAGTTTAAAGTCAATCTCCCTTGTTCTGCCCCTCCCTCCCTTGTCCCAAGTCCCTCTCCAGCTCTCCTGGAGCCCCTTTAGGCACTGGAAGGAACTCTAAGTTCTCCCTGAGCCTTCTCTTATCTCGTTGAACACCCACAGCTCTCCCAGCCTGTCCATGCAGTGCCACCTTCCTTTCCTGGGAAAAAACCAAACCCTGGATGTTTGTACCCAGAGTTTGCAAGCAGAGCTGTGTGTGTGCCTAGGCCAGGAAGCAGAAACGTGGACTCGTGAAATCCAGGAAGCTCTTTTCAAAAACTGATTTTAAAAACAAATCTGGATGACTTCTTTCACTCCGAGGAGAATTCCCGTGGTTATATAAGGAGATTATCTCTGACTTCAAGGCTGTGTCAATGTGACTCAGGCCCTCAAGGGCAGGGCTGTGTCACCAGGCCGTGGTTATGGATTTGCAAATCAATGCTCCCAATGGCAACGCCACCGTCCCCTCTGCAAACAAACTGGGAAGGACTTGGACAGGGATCCAAGGGGGAATGGAAGCTCTGGCTGATGTTTGGAAAGATATCCAGCTGGATGTGACAGCACCTGAGGTCTAATGAGAGGCGTTTTGGGGTAAAGCAGCAACTGAGGTCTGAGAGGTGTTTGAGGGTAAAGAAATAAAAGATTTGCCTCCCCATATGGATCCAGATCTGAAATTGCACATGAGGTTGGAAGGCAGCTCTGGAGTCTGTGGTACAACCCCCTGGGCTGGTTTGGGAGAGGATTCAGCAGCTCTTCCCAACATGTGGATGGAAGTGCTGCTCCAAAGCCCATTTTTGGTGAATTATGGAGTTTTATGGGCTTTTCTTAGGCTACAATAAGGGGAACTGAGCCATCCTCCCCAGTTCTCCCTTATTCATGGATGAACAATATTTCATTCAGATCCAACCCCCAGCCATGGGCAGGGACACCTTCCACTATCCCAGGTTCCTCCAAGCCCTGTCCAACCTGGCCTTGGACACTTCCAGGGATGGGGCAGCCACAGCTTCTCTGGAAAAACCTGTGCCAGGGCCTCACCACCCTCACAGGGAAGGATTCTTTCCTAAAATCCAATCTAAATCTACCCTTTCTTTCAAACAGAATTGTTATGTTTGCTGGGACATGTTTACAACCTGATTTTTCACAGTAATTAATGATTTAAATCTCTTCACAAGCCACACAGGGTTTTTTTATTTTATGAACTTTCGCAAAGGGCTTTGGTTCAATGTCACACACGACGATTCCCAGGTTTGTGGCACAGCTTCCTCGACTCTAAAATGAGAGAAATATTTATCAGCCAGTTTTGATGCTGATGTTTTTGTGTCTCAACTGAGGCTCTGAGCTCCTCAGAGGAAAAGTTGCTGTCAAGCTTCAAAGCCTTGTTCCAATATTTTGTTAACTTGGCAGTGAATCCTTCCCAGTGCTCCCATTTGATTGTATCCATGGAATTCAAGACACTTTCCAGGTGCAAAATTTCCCTGAGAGAAGGATCTCACAAAAAGGTTAGCTGGAAATGTTGCATTTTTTCACCCCCAAAATCAAGGTCTGGATGTCCAGTCCATCCTCGTCCCAGTTATCAGCTGGAATTAGAATATGCAGCTATTTATAAGGAAAACCTACATCTGGATCCCAAAAATAGAGCTGGATAAAGCCTCATGAGGAATTTAAAAAACCACTGGAAATAACAGTTCTGCATTTCCACAGCTCAGGTGTCTCATGGGCCTGCTTTCCTTAAAAAGCTGTTTATTCCTGTGGTGACTATTTCCATGCATCTTTCCAGACTTGTAGGATGGCAGGATGTGGCCCAGGGATGGAGCTTTTGAGTTTCCAGGAGAGAAGCAATGCTATAAAATGAGGAACAGGAATGGTTCACCGTCATTTTTCCTCCTGAGATTGGGAAAAAGGTGATCCCACTCTGGGCTGGACCTTCCAGGGCTGCAGAGAGGAACCTGCTGCCACCCACCCTCATGGAATCCTCATCCCTTGGGAGCACCCAGGACATGGCAGGGACATTTCCTGGGCTTATTTCTACCTGAGTGCTGGGATGAGGTGACTTTGTCACTCCTTGTCCCCAAAAAACAAAGCATGAGGATCTTGGAGCCAGTCCAGCTGCAAACATCTGGGGGTTTGTGGTCAGTGCCTACAAACTCCCCTCATTAAGCTCAGGTGCATCTAATCCTTAATGAACCAATAATGATGTCACATGTTGTTCCTGAGCATGGATGATTACAGGATTCCATAAAACCCATTAACTCTTCCTTGGCCTCCAAGGGCTGGCAAGAGGCTGCCAAAATAAACGAGGTTATTGAGCAACGAGGGAGAAACAAGAACATGGCTCCGTCCATCCGTCCATCCCTCTCTCCCTCCCTCCCTCTCTCCCTCCCTCCATCCATCCACCCACACATCCACCCACCCATCCACCCATCCACCCATCCATCCCTCCATCCATCCATCCATCCCTCATCCATCCATCCCTCTCTCCATCCACCCATCCCTCCATCCATCCATCCACCCATCCCTCCATCCATCCATCCA
>JAHLSL010000011.1:538587-590513 GCA_025920805.1 Petroica traversi
CCATCCCTCCATCCATCCATCCACCCATCCCTCCATCCATCCATCCATCCATCCATCCCAAAAAATTCCAGCCACTCCCCACAGCTCCGAATCCAAACACTGCCAGCCCTGGTTCAGAGGCTGGGACATGGATCAGGATGGGTTCCAGCACTCTGGCTCAGGTTCTTGGGAATTCTCAGCTTGAGCAGAGCTTCCCTGAGAAGTTCAGGGTGGGGGACCCTGCTGCCTGTGGGTGGGGTGGAGGATGGCTGAGCTCTAAAGCTTGGAAAAATAATCCATGGAATAATCATGGCAAGTGGAGAAATGGCACTGAAAAAAATACCTGCATGAAAGGAAAAAGAGGAGCTGAACACCTCATCTTGGACTTGAAATCAGGAGGGATTTCTTCATGGAGAGAGGGGTAAAACATGGGGACAGGCTTTCCAGGGAGGTTGTTGGTGCTCCAAACCTGTCAGTGCTTAAGGAATACTTGGATAATGCCATTTATAACATGGTTTAACTTTTGATCAGTCCACAAGTGGTTGGGCAGTTTGATTAGATGGTCATGGTAGGTCACTTCCAACAGAAATCTCCTCTCCTCTCCTCTCCTCTCCTCTCCTCTCCTCTCCTCTCCTCAGAAACATCCAGATAAAAAGGAAATTCTGTGCAGGAAGATCCATTTTTGCTTTGCTGCCATTTACCACATGACACAGGATTTTGTATACATTTTAGATGCACTTGTGTCTTCTGAGCACAAAATGAGTGCTTGACTCCACACACTTGGTATTTTTTTCTCAGTGACCTCCTGGATCATCAAATCAGCCTCCTGGCTGGAATTGCATTTTATTCCAAAAAAGGGGAACACCTGCGGGACTCTCAGCTGTGTTTTTTGATGGAATAAGGATTCAGGAATTATCTTTATAAAAGGGTAATATTGTAGCTCAGAGATTGTCTGAATAAAAAATCTCAGCTCCTTTGTCCAACCCAGGAGATGGAAAACAACACATCCACCATGGACCCTTTTTGTGACGTTCTCCTAATTGGTGACATCTTGCACAGAGCTTGGATTTCTCAAGGTGACAGTCACAATTAATTATAATTATTGTGCTTGGAGTGCTGATCTTCCACCAGCAGATCAGAACAGGCCTGAGCCCATGGAAATACCACCCGCGAGCAGGGAGAAGAGGAGCAGTAATTTATTCTCCATGTGGTTTTGTGGCCATGAAAGCAGTGAAGGTCTGGAATAAGAGGCGCAAAGATACACAGATTTCAGATGAGGGTTTTTTTTTTTCCCAAAGAAATTATTTTTAAAAAGGGTGGGAGTTGACTTTGAGAAGCTCAGGAGACCCTGGGTACGTGCTCCTTGAGTAGTGAAAGCCCCTTGAGATACCAAGACTGGCTCTTTGCACTTGAGGAACCCCAACCAGGCCGTGACATCTTTGCACAGAGCTGGCAAAGCAAAAATAAGATTTCAGAGACCCTTTTTGTGATCCAAGGGCACCAACAGGCAAAAAAACCTTCCTAGCTGCACTCCCCAATGTTCTCAAGCTGCCCACAGATGGTGGATGATGGAATTTTGTTTAAAACCCCTCATTTTTTGGGAAGAAATCAGGTATTTTGCTATTCACTCTCACCTCCTTTTCAGGATGACTTTCCTGCTCTGCTGTGAATGTGTCAAAGTCTGTCACCATTGCCTGGGTGTTTGTTTCTCTTTCAGATTTGGGTGGCATCTCCCAACATGGTGACAGCTGTCATAATGCTAAAAACACCTCTTCCCCTGTAGCTTCTCTCCCTGGAGACGGGCAGCAGCCAGGGAAGATTAGGAACAACATCTGGCTTGTTTTCAGCCCGGCTTTGTAAGGACACGGCTCATCTGATCGTGGCTTTGTGCATGAGCAGGCAACGACGCAGAGCTGCTGCTTTGGATTCGCTGCACAGCAGGAGCTTGTGGGGGCCCTGTGGATTTCAGGAAACAGATTTTTGGGTGGAAAAGGTTCTGTTGAAGCTTCCACTGGGACTGAAGACACTTTTTTAAGGATTCAGAAAGTCGGTGAGGAAGAACGACATCAAGGCGCGTTGATGGTGAGCCTGTTCCCAGGAATCCCACTTTGGACTGGTGTTCTTCACTGGGAGCAGTGGCACTTCCCTCTGCAGGCATCTCCCATCCCTGCTGGCTCCCAGCCACCCTCTGGAATCCTGCCACTGCCCCAGGCACAGTTTCGACTGGCAGAATTCCACCCGCCCCCGGGATTGCACGGAGGCAAAGCCTTGAGCCCCAGCCCGTGTTTGTGCCTCGTCCGGGGAATCCAGGGAACAGCCAAGGAATGTGTGGAGCAGCAGGGCTCAAAGAAGGGGCAGAGCTTCTCCCAAGCATCCCAAACTCCTCGCTGGTGGGGTTTTTGGAGGTGTCCTGTGCAAGGCCAGCAGCTGGACTCGATGATCCATGTGGATCCCTTCCAACTCTGGATATTCTGCGATTCCACGATTCTAAACCCAAAGGTACTGCAGGAGCAAATGCACCAACACTGGAACTCCTTGACTCCACTCAACCTGCTTTTCCAGGGAATTTTTTATACCTCATCCCTGATTATTGAGTGAAAGCCATTTCTTTCGCAAGGATGTGCAGGGATGGATGTCCCAGGCCCAACAAAACAGGAATAACTCTAATGCTCCTGGTGATGAGTCCAGGGCAAGGCTGTGCATTAAAACAGGATTTGAACTGTGCCTCAGTACAGGAGTGTCACTGCTGGTGATTGAGGACACATCAAATTGTCCCTGGAATGGGCAGGAAAGACCTGAAGACATGGGAAAAATATTCACACCTTGTATTACACAGGTTTGGAGTGCCAGGACAATGGGAATGGCTTCAGAGGGATAAATGGGATACTGGGGAGAAATTCTGGGCTGTGAAGGTGGGGAGGCCCTGGCACAGGGTGCCCAGAGAAGCTGTGGCTTCCCCATCCCTGGAAGTGTCCAAAGCCAGTTTGGACAGAGCTTGGATCAACCTGGGATAATGGAAGGTTGGAACTTGATGATTTTTCAGGATTCATCCAACCCAAACTATTCTGTGATTTCCTGGTTCCGTTTAGAGACCTGCTGGGCAAAGGCAGCTTGTAGGATTTTTGTTCAGATTCTGGAGCAGGTTTTTGGGACTCTGATCCACAGACTTCCTATGTTTTGGCTTTCAGTTCCCGGTAATGTGTTGGATCTCATGGATTTCAGCAATTTGCCCAACCAGGAGCTGGTGCAAAATTGTTTCCCCATAAGGAACAACATCCCCACCCACATTTACTGAGGATATTCAGCAACTTAAAGCTCAGTCCTAAAACCGTGTGGCTGGGCCAAGCCTGGAGCCACCAACGTGTGGCAATTCCCATCTGTCCAATGGGGGCTGAGGGGATAAAAGGGATCAGGAGCCAGACCAGGGCACAGAAGGATTAAAACACGTCCTGTGCATTTTCCAACCTGATGGGAATGTGCAGAGCGCAGCCCCGGAGGTGGAGCCCACCCAGACCATCTGCCCCAGCCTTTTTCAACACTCTGAGCATCTCCCTCGCATCCAAGTGACCCAAAATGACTTTTCTAAATTAAGATTCCCCAAACCACGACGCTGTGCTCGACTTCCTTCCCCCTCAACGCATCTGCTGCTGACACCAAAAGGTTCTTTTCACCTCATTTTTAGGCTTTGTTTCCAGGCCTGGGGCTGTGCAGGATAAAGAGGGAAAGAGGCTTCTGTGTTCCTGTGGAATTAGGGATGCGAGAGGAGAAAAATGAAGATATCCAAAGGAGGATGTGCTGCCGTGTCAGAGGCAGATGCTCCAAGCCCTCCAAACCCTAATATGGAAAAAAAAATAGCTCTATTTTAAGACTAGAAAAAAGCACCCATGATGGGTTTGAGATGAGAAATAATTTGGGAGCGATATTGAAAATGATATCGCTGCTGCTGTACTTCAGCGCTGCCAGGCGCATTCCATAATTAATAACTCCTTCAGATGGAGTGACTTTCCTTTGAGGGTGCAGAATTAAACATTTAAATCCCTCTCTGTAAATACAAGGCTGTGTGGCAGAGCTCTCCAGAAGCCTCGCAGCTACGCTCTAATGTATATTTATACTCTAGATAAGTATTTTTAGCAAGAACTACAAGTCCTCTCTGCATTTGATGACATCAGAGCTCTGTTTTACATGCAATGTCCTGACTGCAAAAAATATCCCCTCCTTTTTCCTGCTCTTGGAATGTGGCAGTAATTTCTGCCCTTGTCTCATCTCCTGTCCTTTCACGTTTAATTTGTGTTCCAAGAGGGCTGTGTGAGGTTTTTCCCCCTCTTTCTCACTCCCAAAGATGATAAAATATGTAAAATTTTTTAAAAACTAAGCAGCCAAACAGCTCCTGTTGTTTCCCAACTCTGCAATCAGGGCGTGCTGGGATAACAACCACCAGTCATGGCCTGACCAATGTCCTGCTGTGGAAAGCAGCTGTAAATGATCCCTGCCGAAAAACCCAGTCCTTTAAATATTAATCCTGCTGTTCCTGTGATTCTTCTCTGGGATTCTCTGGGTTTGCTCAGGGCAAACCTGGGTTGAACCTGGATCCTCCTTCAGTTCAAATCCAAACCGAGTGTTGTGTTTCCTGAGGAGGAATTATCTTTTGGAATGCCCACTGCACCTTCAGGAATCGTGGAGCCCACAAGTAAAAGTTACTCAAGGCACATACATAGCCCTGATTTTGGCTGAAGTGGGACTTGACAGGAAATCCCAGCTGGAATATCCTCAGGGATGAGCCTCTGTTGTCCTTAAATCTGTAATTTCTGGAGGGAAAAAAGCACTTCAGGTTTGTAACTGGAAGCAGGAGGTGCAGATTGGGAAAAAATTCCTCTCTGTGAGGGTGGGGAGGCACTGGAATGAAATTCCCAGAGAAGCTGTGGCTGTCTCATCCCTGGAAGTGTCCAAGTCCAGGCTGGACAGGCTTGGATCAACCTGGGAGAGTGGAAGGTGTCCAACCATGGCAGGGGCTGGAATTTGATGATCTTCAAGCTCCCTCCCCAGCCAAACCATCCCAGGACTCTGCACACCTCTAATGTTGCTCCCCATTTGCAGAAGGGCTGGAAGGCGATGGAAAAGGCAAAATTTTTGGCCAGATAAAGCGCAGAGTGCTGAGGAATGCCCTCAAATCCAGAAATAAAATCTCTGGGAAGAACAAACCCTCAGAGGGAGCAGAAAAATCCTTCAGCAGAGCAACATCAGCACCGCATTTTGCTGGCTGTGAAGCCTCACCCGGCGGGGCCGAGAGGTTGCAGGTCTTTTTCTGGCCCTTTGGAGACACATTTTCCTCTGTTCTATTTTCTCCAGCCTATATTTAAACTTCTCCCTCCCCGTGTCCCCTCGACCCGGTGACGCAAAAGTCTGGCCAGGCCTTTGGATCTCTTGCATTTCCTGGGGCAGTGGCACTGGCTGGGTTTAACTCCTGAGGAGCAAAGGGAGGGATAAATAACAGCAATAATTGAAGAAACAGCAAATTCGAGTCTTTTAAAGTGCCCCCAGTGAGGCTTGTTCAGCCTTGTGGCTGCCACATGTGTAATGCAAAACAGGCCATTCCGTACCCCTGTGTGAAAGGGTTTGTCACCTCACCTAATCAAGGAATTTATTAGAGGTGCTTTGAAGATAAAAATTGGCTTTTGAACCTGTTTTGGCTCCTGTAGAAACTCGTTGGCAGGTAAGTCCTGGCTGACAGGTCCCCCTCCTTCTCCAGCAGCCTTAAATCTCATTCTTTCGAGGATGATTTTCCACTCCCTTGCTCATACCTGTGTGTTGTTTTCTCCCTGTTTGTCACAGGAGCTGAAAAACCAGCCAGAAACCCCCTCCCTACACCCTGTGCTGCCCCACACTCCTTTCCCATGGGAATATCGAGCAAAAAAATAAAGGTGCTGCAGGCTGAAAACTGGAGAATCCAACTTTATTTACCAAATTCTCACCCAGAAGGGAAACCCTCACCCTCCCAAGTCCCTCTGTGTCCAGACCCTGCACCATCCACACATGGAAAGCAGAGCCCAGGATCCTGCAGAAAATATGGAAAGGCTGTTGGAAGCCAGGAAAAAAAGAAGGAATGTGATCTGAGGATGGCAAGGATGGGGCTTTGCTTCTGGGCTGACACATCCGGGCTGGTTTTGAAGCAGGGAAAACCAGAAAAGACGAGTGGGAAGCTGGGGCTGGTGCTCAGCATCTGGAGAGTGGGTGGAATATTGGGATTTCAGTAAATCCCGGTTATCAGCCTCTCCATGGCATTTGCTCCCTGCAGATCTCAGCACTGCCAGGGGGTTTTCAGGGAAGTTTTCAGGGAAGTTTTCAGTGTTTTAGTTGCGGGTTTCACCTCCAGAAAAAAAAGGGCTCGTCATCCTCCTGAGCTCACAGGGAACTCTGCCAAGGAATGCAAGATTGTCAGGCTTTTCTTCTAAATGGTGCTGAGATAGACCTTGAGAAACAATTCCCTGTGCAAGGAGAGAAAAGAGCCCCCATGCTTTGTTTTCTTGTGGAAACAGAGTGGAAAAAGGGGGAAAAATGGAGGAAAAATAGACTTTGCCACAGAGGAGGTTGCAGGGATGCCATGAACACACAAGGATTATGCACAGGGTGTATCCATGCTCCACTCTAGCCTTGCTTCCTGCTCCCCTGGATGGTCCCTGGCAATAGGAACAGAGGGAATGGCAAATTCCCTAGATTTCTGTGGGCTGGGCACACCTGGCTTATTCACATCTGCTTCCACTCCAGCTGCCTTTACTGCAGACAGGGCATCAAAATCAATTCCACAGCTGCTCCAAGCAAATCCCAGCCATGATCCCAGCCCTTTTAACCCATTTTTCCCAGAGCTGAGGGTCTGGGATAACCATTATTTTTCTTATCCTGTAGTTTCTGCTCTGAAGGGATGGAGGAAGGGCAGATAAACAGAAGAATTTGCTTGGAATAGCCTTTAAAACATCTGGAAAGGGAAATCTGGGAGCTCCGGCTGCAACCTGAGCTCAGGGAGAAGCTGAGGGGAGGGAGGGAATTTGGCCAAACTTAGAAATTTGGGTTTGCAGGTCTGACCTACCCTGGTCTATCAGTCTGGGGAGTGCTCTAAGCTTTCCAGAAATCCAGCCCATTCCCACATGGAAGTTGAGCCCTTCTGATCCCATTCCTGAGCTTATCCTTGGAATTAAGGGCCAGCTCTCTGCAGTTGCCCTGATGGGCAGGAATGAACTGAGCCCAGATCCATCTGCTCCTCTCACTCAGGACATGGCACAGGTTTCCCAGAGAAGCTGAAGCTGTGGCTGCCCCATCCCTGGAATTGTTCCAGGCCAGCTTGGATGGCGCTTGGAACAACCTGGGACAGTGGAAGGTGTCCCTGCCCACAGCAGGGGTTGGAACTGGGTGATCCAGAAGGTCCCTTCCAACCCAACCCATTCTCTGTGGGTCCTGAGGACCAGAAGCAGCAGAAGGTGAGGAACATCCGCTTAAACAGCTGGAAACCGGAGATTTGAGGGGTTTGAGTCCAAACTCTTGGCCTGAATCCAGCCTTGGAGATGGGGTGAAGCCGCGCGCCAGCAAAGAAGGACATTCCCGAAGCATCCAAGAGTTCCTGAGGCAGCTCGGCAGGGAGAGTGGTGGGTTTGTGGCTGGAGCTGGGACACCTGTGGCCTCACAGGGAGCACTGGAGGACCGTGCCAGCCACCACGGCCACCAGGCCCAGCGCTGCCGAGCTGCTCCCAGCTCCGTTGCTGCTCCTGGTGTCGTCCGTGCACAGGTCGGTGTAGCAGCAGGATTTGGGCTTGGAGGCCCCGATCCCGTTGTAGGACAGACATTCCTCCTCACAGTCCCTGGTCACCGTGATGTTGCCAAAAAAGGGATAACCTGGGAGAGGGGGAGGAGGGGAAGAAATGGAAAAGGAAAATGGGATTGAGAAACACTACGGAGGAGGTGTTGGACATCCCTAATCCATGGGTGCCTCTAATCCCGCCTATTTTTTGTGGCACCGGGTCTGCCAGTTCTCACTGCTGGCTCTCTCTCACCCTTCTGCTCCTTCCAAAATCATTCCAGCATGGACAAGGGACACAAGTCCCAGTAGATGTTTGCATATCTATAAATTCAGGGTTAATAGAGATATCAGGGTAGGAAAGGCAACACAGAGGGAATAAATGAGTCCTGATAATTCACTGTGAGGCTCCAAATCTGACAGATTTCTCTCTTTCCCTCTTTAAAGTGAGATAATTTCACCTGGACAGGGAACTGTTGGAACAGGTCCAGAGAGGGCCATGGAGATGCTCCAAGGGCTGGAGCCCCTCTGCTCTGGAGCCAGGCTGGGAGAGCTGGGAATGTCCAGCCTGGAGAAGAGAAGGATCCAGGGAGAGCTTGGAGACTCTTCCAGGGCCTAAAGAGGCTCCAGGAGAGCTGGAGAGGACTTGGGACAAGGAATGGAGTGACAGAACAAGGGGACATAGCTTTAAACTGGAATAGGGTAAGGTTAGATGGGATATTGGGAAGGAATTCTTGGCTGTGAGGGTGGTGAGGCCCTGGAATGGAATTCCCAGAGAAGCTGTGGCTGCCCCATCCCTGGCAGTGTCCAAGGCCAGCCTGGACGGGATTTGGAGCAACCTGGTCTCCTGGACTGTGGTGTTTGGCATTCAATGATCTTTAAATTCCCTTCCAACCCAAACCATCCCAGAATTCCCGGATTTCTCCCTGGGACCCCTCGGCACTCACCTGTCTCCACGGAGTGCAGCGTGGTGGTGCACACGGTGGCTCTGGGGGGACACACGATGGCTGTCCTGCACTTGGAAATGTCTGTGGGCTCCTTGCACGTGTAGCATCGCAGGGACCAGGCTGTGGAGGGGACAGAAGGGCTCTGAGGTGACACATAGACCCAAATCTGCAGCCTCCCTGACCAAAATGCAGCGGTGTCCAAAATTAAGCACATCCAGGGCAGTGACAGAGCTTGGATGTGGGGAAAGAGCAAATCCCAGCGCTGGAGGACTGGGATTTGGGTGGTGTTGCAGGACCTGGGACTGAGCACAACACTGGGGGGCTCAGCAGCCCAAAAAACCCCAGGGATCTGGAGGGATCTGTTCCCTGAGGAGCTTTGGTGGGTCTCAGCATCCTCTGTAAGAATTCAGCCGGGAGAAGAGGAGGCTGAGGGGAGACTTTTTGGGATCTACAACTTCCTCATGAGGGGAAGTGGAAAGGCAGCACTGATCGCTTCTCCCTGGACAGAATCCAAGGGAATGGCCTGCAACTGTGTCAGGGGGCTTTAGGAGGGATATCAGGAAAAGATTCTTCCCCCAGAGGGTGGTCAGGCACTGGAACAGCTCCCCAGGGAATGATCACAACATCAAAAGTTCAGGAGATGTTTGGATAACGCTCTCAGGCACAGCATGGGATGGTTGGGATGTCCTGCGCAGGGCCAGGAGTTGGACTTTGATAATCCTTCCAAATCAGGAAATTTGGAATCAGTCATTCCACGATTGTAAAAACCATCTCCTGCTGAGAGCAGCGTTCCCCAGCTGTGTCAGTGGCAGTCCCACCATCCCTCCCCTCCCAGCAGCTCCTTCCTGCTTGTTTGGGGGAAATTCTGCAGGAATCAGTAACTGAGAGCAGGATTTAAATTTCAGAGCTCTCTTAGAGATGCTGAGGGCTGAGTGTGGCCTCAAAACCACTCTCATCAGGGGCTACTCTGCTTTTTAAAAAGAGGTGATGCAGAAACCCTTGCTGGCTGCCACCTGAGGGAGGGACATCTCTAAATATGCAAACCTCGGTCACGGCAGCTCTCAGAAATCCCAGTGTGAGCCCTGTCCATCCACAGCCGGCAGACCCTGAGCGTGTGGATTTTCCAAAGTCCTGCTGGCCTGGCTTGCTGACAAAACCCAGCCTGGTTTGAAATTTTTCCATCCTACCCTCTTTCCACCCGCCGAAAAGCAACCTGAAAGCACCCAGTGCCATCTATTGGTAAAAATTCACACCGACGCTGCGTTTTTTGTTCCCGTTCTGCTGTCTGAGAGCAACCTCTGGGGCTTTGTGATAAGGATAAATATTTTTGAAGGCGTTTGTTTGAACACCTGACTTCAGAAGGAATTTTGAAGGCATCTACTCCTCGCAGCAGCTCCTTTGGAAAATTCAGCTGCGAGATAGAGCCTAAACAGGGCAAAACTTTTCTTTGACTCTTTGCAGAAGTAAAAAAGGATTTTTTCCTTTTCATGGGAATATTTCAATGTTCTTGTGGCCATAGGAGCCATCCCTGTTTATCCCCACTCAGGACCTCGCCAGATCCCTTCCCAATGATCCATGAGAGGTTGTTTTATATTTTAACATTATCAACAGAGAATAATTTGGATGTCTGTGGATGGATGGATGGATTTCTGGCTTAATACACTAGAGAAACTGCCCTGAAACCCTTGGGGTGAGGTGGTTTCCACTTCCAAACCTCAGCATTTTCATGAATGAGCTCAAAAGTGCCTTGGGGGAATTAATCCCAAGTTAAAAGCAGGTTTAAGGGAGGAAAACGTCAACCCCCTCATCTTTCACTGACTCTGGGTGTGGCACTCAGAGTACGTGGATTTTGTGGGAAGGTTGCAAGGAAGAGGAAAACCCAAATCCATAATGACCTGGACTGGAGAACTGACCAGGGACAGCTCTGTGTCCTGATCTGAGCCAAAAATTCCCTGTTCCTCACTGTCCAACAGGACCTTCTATTCCTTGATCTCAGACCTGGTCACAGACACATCCCTGAGGTGCAAGAGGGGTGCCTACACCAGCTTCTTCCCTCTGGATCATCCCCAAAAATTTTTATTTCTGCCTGATTTCAGCTATAAAGCAAACGGGGTTGATAACTCTGTTTCCATAAAATTCTTTGAGACCTTGGGTGGTTTCTCAGAAATCCCATTAAATCCAAGGCAGGACTCGAAATGGAGATGTTTGATCCCTGCCCAGGCTGCCTTTCCTTTGAGATCTTCCAGGGTGCCATGGAAGCAGCCTGAGGATCCCTGGGATGTGGCTGAAACCCCTCTGGGTTGGTGTCACCCCTGGAATGGACATTCCAGGCATGGATGTAGCTGCAGGGGGTCACATCTGCATGGAGGAGGGACACAACGATGGCCAAATCCTGCTGCCAGCTTGCCCAAGATCTGGACCCATCACAGACCCAGGGGAATTTCCCATTTCCACCTATCTCCTGAAATAATGGAAAATCCTGGAGGTGGGGATTTAACAAAACTCTCCAATGCCATTGGAGTTATTTCTCATTACCCTCACCCTTATCTATATTGAAGTTTCACCTTCTGGCTTCCAGCCCTTCCAGCATCCAGCTAGGAGGTTTTGGGGATGGCAGGAGCTCGGGTTGAACAAATCCCATCCCATTCCTGAAGCTCAGGTAGAGTCTGGCATTTCAATCCCTTGCCCAGGCTGCTCCTACCCTTGTGGTTGTACCCTCCATCCCTGGATATGGGGGACAGGTATCCAAAGGATGTCCATTGTTCCCAGTCAGGCATTGCAGCTCTTCCCACCAGGAATGCCTCTCTCCTTTCCCATTTCACCCTCTCCTTTGAGCTTCTTCAACACAAAAGGCATCATTTCCCCTACTTGGGGGTCACCACGTCCTTAACCTCCCTTTCCTCCCAGGAATTTCCCAGCAGGATTGTTGGGAATGAGGAGCTCTTACCCAACTCCACGAATGCCAGGCCCAGCAGGAATCCCACCAGGAGCTTCTTCATGCTGAGAGCAGATCCAGGCAGCCAGGACACTTCCAGGGAGCTGCTCCCAGGGAGCTTTATATGTTTTCCCACCCTCCACCACATGTTGTTGATCCTGTGGGCGGATTCCCTCGGGGTGATCAGGGGAGAGCCCAGCTCCAGTCTGGATTGGGATTTGCAGAGGAACGAGTTCCCGACGAGGTGACATCACCTCAATGAGCAGACTCCTGCCATGCCTCAGCTCTTCCCCAGGTTTATGTCCTGGGGCTGGTCCCATGGAAAAGGAAAAACACGGCTGGCACTGCAAGGTGTGGCCCCGTGCCAGGGCTTGGATGGGGAATGTGACAAGGTTTGTTTGCTCCTTCCAGTCTGGCTCCACGAGCCCAGGGCTAGCTTGTGTCACGTGCCAAGGGACAAGCGGCAGCAGGCCGGGCTTCCACGTGCTTTGGAAAAATGATTCCGTGGGCTGCCAGGACTGGGGTTGCCCAAAGATGTCTGTTTTTCCCAGATCCAGCTCAAAAGCAAGCCTGGTTTCTGGATGCCTTGGTTGTTAGCTGGGCTGCTGGGCATGGGAGTCACTTGGAGGCCCATGGGATATGGTGATTCCAAGTGTGGAATTGGGATAAGTCATGCTGGCAAAGCAGGATGCTCAGCTTTTCTTTGGAAAGCTGTCAGCTATTGACCAAATTTCATCCTGAAGCTGGGAAATAAACCCAACACGGAGCAATGAACCAATTTTCCCACTCCGGCACCTTTCTGGTAGCAAATTTCACTTTATCCGCATCAAGGCAGCCCTTTCAAACATCATAATTTATTTTGCATCTTATCCAATATTTGGGGAGACAGCTTCAAACGCTTGGAGCTGGGGAGAAATTATTTACTTTTCCCCCTGGATTGAGTTGCTGGTATTTTATATTTCACAGGAAAAGCTGATAGGTTTTCCGTTGGGTTTGTTGTGATCCAAATTGGAAAACCCCAGTGTTGAGCAATTTCCCATAAAACAGCTGAATAAGCCAAAGAGGGGAAGTTTGTGAATCACTTGGAGATTGTAGGGATGGAGATGAGGTGAGTGGAAGGTGCTTTAATGAGGCGCTTTGCCTGTCACAGACTTGTTGTGACAACGCACGTGGGAATATTGTTGCCATTCCCGGCAGCCTCTCCTTCTTCCCAGGCGGAGGAGGAAGGTTCCCAGTAACCCGAGAAGCGTTGCTAATGAAAATTTCCACAGCCACGGATGACACAAAGCTGACAGAGCTGTGGGAATGGGAGAGAAGGACCTGCACCCTAATCCTTCTCTTTGAGAGTGAAAATTATATATTTTTTATTTTTTTTTATATCTTCCTGCGCTGTCGGAGATCAGGTGGAGCAGCATGTAGGAAAAACCCAAAAATCCACTCGATGAAAACCACCAGACCTGGTTACATCCAGATCCTTGCTTGGAACTGGGCAGCTCAAGGCACATTTGAGCAATAGCTTAATTAACAGCCGTGAAACTGGAAAAGATCCAGTGCTTTCAGCATTCCAGGTGGTTGTGCCTCAGTGGGAAAGCACGGTGGGGTTGGCACAGAGTGGAAATGACCGTGTGGACATCCTCTCATACCTGACAGTCATTCCATACTGAGAGCTTTTTGGGATAAATCTGTGTGGTTGAAGGGACAGGGATAGAAATACTTAACCACTGTCTCCACTCTGTCTTAAAGGCTTGGAAAGGTTGGGGATCTTTCCATAAGGCAGAACACTGGGAAAACACCGGAGTTCCTGCAGAGCTGAGTGTGCAGCAGTGCCAGACGTCAGGGAAGGAGAATTTGGGAGTGTTCCAGTAAAATTGTGGAAACAAGGAAAGGCCTTTAAGCTCTGTTTCCTTTAAGGTATTCCTTGATCTAAAGATAATCAGGAGCCTATGGAGAGATGGAGCACTGGAAACAAACCCCCAAACCCAACACAAACTACCACAGGTGGGGTCCAGGTGTGTGTTGGTGTGGGAGGGAGGCTGATTTTGGAAGTGGCAGCACCCTCCTGGCTTCCCAGGTGGAATTCCACTGCCACTGCCAAGAACAAAATGGGATCCTAATGGAAAAAGACCCAATAATGGGGAGACTGGGACAACAGGATTTGCCCCAAAAGATGACACTGGAAAACACTGGCCCCTTTTATCTTGGTAGAGTTAAGATAAACCTGGTTTAAATAAGACTGAAAAATTGAGGTTGAATCTTAAACAATAATAATAAAAAAGGGATTATTTCTCTAAGCAAAGGCAGGGAAGAAACCTGACCTGCTTTAAGCCTGATAAATATGTGGAAGCTGTGGTTTGACAGAGCAGTTAGGTAAGGCTTAGACAGCTTGTAGGACTCAGGAGGCCCTAAAAAATTCCCTTCTGTCTCTGTCAGGGGTGGAATAAGCCCTGGGAAAGGTTTTGAGCACTGACTGACAGGAGCCAGAAGAGACTTCAGTTGAAATGTCACTTCAGGTCTGGGGAGCTGAGAATACCAACGAGGCGTGGTGTGCGAGGGAGAAAGGTTTGTGTGCCAAAAGCCTTTGGGGTTTCTCAGTGGGATCAATCCAAACCCTCTCCCAGCCTGTCCCTGAGAGACTGACCCAATTTATAAGGTGATATTGGGAGATGTAATCTCTCTCTTTTCACAAATTGCAGGAAAGGCAGATGCCAGAAATTCGGTGTTTACAGGTAAGAAGGTGAAGTGCTTCACCTACTCTAACTTCCCTGACAGTTAATTCTTGTTTGGAGGATAAACCCCCAAATTTTTATGATTTTTATACTCTGTGGCAGGGAGTGAACACCAAGCTTGCTAACCTGTTCCAGTTGTTGGTTATCAGCCACATGTGAAATTAGTCCTGTGAAAAATATTTCTACTCTGATTTATGAAGTCCCTGCAGCCAGTGGCTCTTGTTACACTCCTCAACTAAACTTTATTTCTCACTGTTGCAATTTTCCTCTTCTCCATAGAAAAATATTTTGGGATTTCTTTTTGGTAGAATTTGATGGGCTCTTTGATTCCTTTTCTGGAAAATTGGTTCTTCTTCAAGGCTTTAATCCTTCTGATGGTCCTCTGAAGTCTTTCTGTTTCACCACCTGCTCTCCTACATTGTCCAGTCCAGACCTGGACATTTTCTTGAGCCACTCCATAGAATCCCTAAATGGTTTTTGTCGAAAAGGACCTTTGAGATCACCCAGTCCCAACCCCTGTGCTATGGACAGGGACACCTTCCACTACCCCAGGTTGCTCCAAGCTCCATCCAACCTGGCCTTGGACACTTCCAGGGCTGGGGCAGCCACAGCTTCTCTGGGAAATCTGTGCCAGTGCCTCACAGGGAAGAATTTCTTTCCAAAATCCCATAAAACCCACTCTCTTTCAGTGTGAAGCCATTCCCCCTTGTCCTGACACTCCTATCCCTGTTCAAAATCCCTCTCCAGCTCTCTTGGAGCCCAACTTCAACTACTGAGAGCTCACAATGAGCATTCCAGAGCCCTCTTCTCTGCAGTTCCAGGAATAAACAGGATGGATCCATCTGCCATGAGTCAAACACCAGCCAACCCTGTCTGACACCGTGGTCGTGCCATGGTGACCATGGCATCAATCTATGGGACATCAGTGTCTTTCCTGAGAACTGATTTGCAGGATGGACTCTGCTCCATTTTCCAGATATCAGATTCCCAAAAATCCTGGTTTGCAGGAAAATACGGATACCGTTGATCCTTACACTGAGTCACCTTGGGTTCAGCTCCTCATTGATTCCAGAGGGGTAGAATTTTTTGCCAGGGGAATTTTTGGATGGCTCCACCATCTTCATGCGTGACTCAGTAGTGGGGAACCTCTCTGCCCGTGATGTTTGATGTTTGATGATCCAGTGGAAGTTCCACCTCTCACGGGTGTGCGTCAACAACAAGACTTTGGGCTTGCTGGGGTGGAGCTGATCTCCACCCTCCTCATGAAACTCTGCCACTGGGCAGGAAGGAATTCAGGTTTCGTTGGGCTGGAGAAGGGTGAAAGTGTGAGCTGAGGAGCTCTTTAGGTCTTTCTTCCAAAGTCTGTTTGATGCTAAATGTTTCTCCTCCATTGGGGAGTATAGAAAAAAAAAATCCAGATTCTCATCTCTGATTCAATCTCTACAAAGATTTTTTTTTCCATGCCTGAGCTTTATTTTGCTGCTTTCCACCCCCTGTCTGAAGATGTGAGGTGAGAAGTTGAGCCTCTCCAAGTGGAGAAGGGAACTGTACTCACATCTCCCAAATTCTGGCTTAAGCTCAGTGATTTTGAGGGTAAAAAGCAGGTGCTGCTAAGGAGGAGAGGAAACCTTCCAGACTTGCTGGATTTTTGCAAAAAGGCATGAGTTGTGTTCAGTGCTCTGAGAGAAAAAAGGGGAGTCCAGGGATATGGTGGTCTGGAGGCTGGAATTATTGAATCATAGAATGGTTTGGGTTGGAGGGGACCCTAAATTGCACCTCATCAAATCTCCCAGCCATGAGTAGGGACACTTTCCATGGGACCAGGTTCCTCCGGTTCCTCTTCTTACAGCCAGAGGACTGAGGACAATTCCTTCAAGCAGCACCTCTCCTGCTGTGTTTGATGCACCCTGGGAATGTAGATCCCTCAACCATTTTCTGAAAACAGCAAAAATGTCCAAGATGTGATTCTGGATTCGATCCCAGAGGGATGAACATCCACAATTCAGGCATTTCAGGCTTCCTTTAAGCTGTGTCAGTCCTACCATGGACTTGAGAGCTGCCTAGGAAGTGTTACGTGCCCCTGAGTGTGTTTTGGATCGGTTCCAGGGAATGCCTGGGCACACTCTGAGGGCCAAGGATGTTTCCAGAAAGATCATTCTGGTTGGAAGGATGAGAAATTCAGGCATGAGCTGTGACAGTTTTGTTCAGACTCAGAGAATGGATCCTGATCCCTTTTAAAGACCGGCCTTGACACAACCTGGATGTGTCCTCATGAAAACCTCTTGTGTCCATCATTCCAGTGTGATTCCTCTTTCCATCCCAGTGACAGCTGCTGCCAACCCCAGGGAAAGCCCACGTGACCCATAAATCTGTCATGCAGGGGAGAGCCTGTGGCCATGTGATTTTCCATCTGAAATTTTGATTATTTGGAATAATGGGATGGTTAAATGTTGGAAAAGACCTCTGAGATCACCAAATCCAACTACGACAGTGTTCACCATTAAACTGCATCCTCAAGTGCCAGACCCTGCCATGTGACTTTTCCATCTGAAATTTATTTAGAATAATGGGATGGCTAAAGGTTGGAAAACACCTCTGAGATCACTAAATTCAGCCACTACCGTGTTCACCGTTAAACCACATCCCCAAGTTCCAGATCCATGAGGTTTTTTGAACATTTCCAGGGATGGTCACACCACCAGTTCCCTGTTCCGATGCTTGAACACTAAAAAAGCCAAGCTGGGAATATTCCCAGTGGCTGCTATCAGCTGGGAGTCTCCAGTGTCTTTCTCCACACTTTAATCAGCTGACGGCCCTGTTGATCTCTTATCAACATTCTGCACTACAAGGGCAACACGCAGGGACTGGCCAGTTACAGAGCTACTTCCTTCCCTTCAGCAGGAAGATTTTCCCTCTTTATCAACTTTGTTTGTGCAGAGAAAGGAAACAGAGTCCTCGCTATGAACTTGTCACTTGTCAAACCCAGGGACTGTCACTGAGTCTGACAGAGAAGTGCCTGGCATCGCTTTGTCAGCCTTCAGCATCTTCATCAACGCCTTTGACTGACAAGTCTGGCACCAATTCAGGTCTGGGTGAGCCAATCTAAATAAGTAACCCCTGCTCAGTAATAAAATTAGCCCGTGGTGGATGTTGCCATGGGGATCCAGCGTGAGAATAAGAATAGCGGGACAAGGAAGCAAATTCCCGTCGTCAGGGTCTGAACGGTCAAGGGATAAAGTTGTGGGGGTGCCAATTAGCAGAAATAACCTTTGAAAATTTGCAGAGTCACAGACAGATTGAAGCAGGACACAAAAAGTCCGGAGTGGGAGTCACCTGACCTGAGTGCAGCCTTTCTTCTCTGCCATAGGTGGCTCCTGGATGATTCATTGGAGCTGTTTCTTTTTCCAGCTGGGGAGACAAATCCAGGTTTCATCAGACAAAAGCCTCATCAAAAAGTGGATGGCATTGGGGATTACCTGCTTCCCTTCACTGGCTTTAAAAGGAGCCCTACAAGGGTGGAGATGAGGTCACCTGGAGGCCTCTTCTTAGTAAATGTGTGTTTTGTCATAGAATCACAGAGTGATTTGAACCATTTTGTTCCAATGCCTGCCATGGGCAGGGACACTTTCCACTATCCAAGGTTTCTTCAAGCCCCATCCAGCCTGGCCTTGGACACTTCCAGGAATCTGGGGACAGCCACAAATTCTCTGGGAAACCTGTGTGGCTGAGCATCACTGACCTCACAGGGAAGAGTTTCTTCCAAAATCTGCTCTAAACATTTCCTCTGTCATTTTAAAACCATTCCTGTGTCCTGTCCCTGCATTTCCTTGTCCCAAGTCCATCTCCAGCTCTCCTGGAGTCTCTTTAGGCACTGTAAGGGGCTCTGAGCTCTCCCTGGAGCCTTCTCTTCTCCAGGCTGGACATTCCCAGATCTCCCAGCCTGGCTCCAGAGCAGAGGAGCTCCAACACTTGGAGCATCTCCATGGCCCTCTCTGGATCTGCTCCAGCATCTCCACGTCCGTCTGCTGTTGGACCCCAGGGCTGGATGTGATGCTCCAAGCAGGATCTCACCAGGGTGGAGCAGCTGCTGCCCACATTTTGGGGACAGAGCTCAGCACTCAGGGGGTCTCAGGGCTGCCATTTCCTGACAGAACAACTCCCAGGAACACACTGGGATCTTTGGAGTGTCCTGTGCAGGGCCAGGAGCTGGACTCGATGATCCTTGTGGGTCACTCTGGACTTTCCTTGAATTTTGCCAATCCTTCCCAGCAGGACCAAGCTCCTTCCTCACCCATCCTCGTGTCCGACTTCACTGACCACATCCAGTGCTCTCTCCATTTGTTGTCCTAATTCAGGGTATCCTACATAATTCCAGTGCATCTTGGCTCTTCTAATTATCTTTGATTTCATCTGGCTTCAGCTCCTTTTTGCCTCCTACACCACAGACCAATCGTGTGTTTCCTTCCTCCCCCATCTCTTCCCTCCCTGCTGAGATGTTTTTGAGGTGGCACACCCTGATTTCTGGGATCAGGAGTCCAACACACTGGGAATAATATTGTCTCCTCACCCAGCTGAGTTTTGGGATGATTCAGTTTCAGCTAAACAGATAAATGATTGATAAATGATTGATAAATAGATAAATATGTTGATATTTAGATACTTTTGTTGATATCCAGAAAAATGAGTGAACTGGGAGTTCAAGGGTATGGATGCAAAGCTGAAATAAGAAGTTTAGAAAACTGTTTGGATTTTTTTTTTCCCCTAACAAAGAGGAAAAGTGGAGATAAAGTTTTGACAGGGAGTAACATGGGTGGCTTGACATGGGTGAGTAACTTCAAAGATTATTCCAGAAATGAGAGGGAAGCCTGAAGGAATGGATGAAAACTGGAGCAGCTCACAAAACAGCATGAAGGAGGTTAAGAAATATATAAAGAAAAAATTTGCAATAGTCAAAATAACATGGATCTCAAGAAAGACATTGAATGTTATTTATTCATTTATTTAAAATGAATTATTTAAAGTTATTTAAATATTATGTAAAATTATTTAGCCTTTAAATTGAGAGGCAAAATAAAGTAGTGATAGATGAAAACTGAATATTAAATTAAGCACTTGTTTATTCAATACATAAAACGCTTTTGATTTTGGGGGTTAACACTGCATGGAAAAAGGTGTCCAGAAAAAGAAACAACCACAACTGAGGTGGAAAAAAAATTCAAAGTATTCAAGCAGGAGAGGATTTTTCCATCCCAGAACTCTTGGAGAACTGAGACACAGAACAGCAGGTACAGGTCCACTCCCAAATATTGTTTATAAAATGGTCAAGGCAGAATCATGAGGTCAGAACTTAGCACTTAAATTAAAAAGAGGAGAGGTAACAGCCACCGTCTGACCTCATAACATTCCAGGATTAAAAACAGGGCTTGAATGAAGGAAAATAATTTTAAAAACCAGGAAAATACTTAAAATCCAATGTTATCTTTGTTGTTTTCACGTTAATAAAGTCAGATTTTTACAAGTTTAGCCAAGTAACAACACAGGGTAATGTGGTAATATTTATTAAGATGGAAATTAAATCAATTCAATTCCATTAAGGTGGGTCAGAATTTTTTTAAGGCTTGGCAGTGAAGGAGCTGGAAATATTTAAGGTGTTTGGTGTGGGATATGTCACTTTTGGAGCGCTCTTGCTTAACATTTTCTGTCGAGACTTTGAAAGAAGCCAAATAGGAGGGAATTTACTGGTGGCAAAAATCTGGGAAGCCTCAGCAGCTCCGGGAAGGATCAGGATATCGTAAACAACCAGGTGGCTGGGATGCAAGTCATGGATTAAACAGGATCATCCACTGTAACAAGTCAGTTACACGGCAAACCAGGAGGTCACCTGAAACGATTGGGAGATGAAAGACGCGGGAATTCTCGGGTGATCCCGGGCGGAATTTCTGTCAGGCACCTGGTGGAGCATGGAAAAAGTGTCGTGGTTGGGGTTGTGTCAGTGGGGACAGTGCAGGGACGTTGTGCAAGGCACCAATGAGGCCATGCTGGCAACACCGGGTGCATTTCCCCACCTGGGAATTCCCATCCAAAGGAACATAGGGAGATAAGATGGGTGGATGGAATATGAAGCTAAACCAGAAGATTTATAAAGAGAGAGAGTGGCTTTTCACGTGATAGGAAAAAGGGGAAGTGGTTTTAAACTGAAAGGGGATTTACGTTAGAATTTGGGAAGAAATTCTTCCTTGTGAGAAGGTGAAATGCTGGAATAAGTTTCCTGGAGAAGCTGTGGCTCTCTCATCCTTGGAAGTGTTCCAGGTCACATTGGACAGGGCTTGGAGCAACCTGGGATAGTGGAAGGTGTCCCTGCCCATGGCAGGGGGTCGGTACTAAATGGTCTCTGAGGTCCCTTCCAGTCCAAACCTTTTCGTGATTCTAAAAGAAATGGGATTTCTTAGCAGAAGGAGAAAATATTCCCAATTATGGACACCCTCAACAGCAGCGAAGGAGTGTCTGAGATCAGAAAAAAGGTGGCACTAGAGATAAATAATCCTTCACTTCTCCATATAAATGTTCCAGGTTTAGTGCCAGCCTGGCAGCCCTCAAGGCTGGAGAACTGATCCATATCCATGACTGGGAAACTGGGATGGAGACACAGAGGTAAAGCTGGTTTGGACTGAATATAAGCAGTGTTTTAGCCAGACACTTGAGTGGAAAATCTTCATGACCTTCCCGGCAGCAAAATTCCAGGAAAACCTTTAGTCTCCTCAGCCTCCAGTGCCCATCGTCCATCCTGGATAGCTGTCCTGTCATCCAAGGATGTTGGGATTCCAGGTTTGCAAATATTTCCATAATTAAAATAATTTTTGATAGAGTTTGTGGATAGTTCTCAGCTCTGAGAACAGATGAATCCAGCTCTTCCACACTCCACTACTTTGGCAGTGCCAGTGCCCTGGCAGTTCATGTTTGGATAACTCCAAGATTTGGAGTGGTAGAAGTGGACGATGGAGGAAGAAGTGCCCAGGTTAATATTTCCATTGTTGTGGGGGAGAACTGGGCAGGTTTGAAAGTTATTCCTCATGTGAGTGAGGGGAGACTAAAATTTACACCTTGTTTTTGCTGAAAGCACTCCCAAGTCTCATGGCAGCTCTGTCTGGACGGGGCTGGAGGGAGGTGACAAGAAAAATAAGGGTGACATAAGTGGAGTTTTCACTTGGTTGTGATGTGTGGGATCCGTTTGCCTTAACATCCTATTAAATGTTTTGAAAGCCTCAGAGGGTTGGGATTGTCCAGGCTGGAGAAGAGGAAGCTCTGTGGTGACCTTAGAGCACCTCCCAGTACCTGAAGAAGCTCCAAAAGAGCTGAAGAGGGACTTTGGACAAGGAATGGAGTGACAGGACAAGGGGGAATGGCTTCCCACGGTCAGAAGACAGGATTAGACAGGATATTGGGAAGGAATTCTTCTCTGGAAGAGTGGTGAGAAGCTGGAATGGAATTCCCAGAGAAGCTGTGGCTGTCCCATCCCTGGAAGTGTCCAAGTTTGGATGGGGTTTGGAGCAACCTAGGATAGTGGAAGTTGTCCCTGCCCATGGCTGGCGTGTTGGATCTCAATGATCTTTCAGATCCCTTCCAACCCAAACCATTCCATGATTCTGAACCTGATTTTGATGAAGAAGATGAGACCCTTCTTCCCTTGAGTTCCTCTTGGTCGGACAGCCCTGTCACGTGGAGCAGATCAGCACATCCACCCTTCACCACCACCTTCACAAAGCCTTTGCCTTGTCAACAACTGTCAGAACAGGAGGACACAGTCTTAAGTTGCACCAAGGAAAATATAGGTTGGATATTAGGAAAAAGTTTTTTACACAAAGAGTGATAAAATATTGGAATGGTGGAATCACCACCCCTGGACATGTTTAAAAAGAGATTGGATGTGGCACTCAGTGCCATGGTTTAGTTTAACTGAGATGTTGGGACATAGGTTGGACTCGATGATCTTGAAGGTCTTTTCCATCCTGGTGATTCTGTGATTGTGTGATTCTTTTTGCCTCCTACACCCCTGGCTGTCCCCGGGATGCTGCCTGCTCCTTTTCCCACTCTTCACTTGGAAAGAGGCAGCTGTGAGTTCCACTTTAGCCCGAGGATTTGGGCTTGTTCATGTCGACATCTTAATCCCGGAGCCAACACAAGTTCCCCTGTCATTTCCGTGATGCCAAGGTGTCCCCTGGTTTTTATTTTGTGGTGAATCACTGGGGTGGCGGGGCATTTACCTTGGCGTAGCCACACGGGGTTGTGGCTTTGCTTCCTGGTCTGTTTGGGCTCCACCCTTGGCATTTTGGGGTTCTTTACGGAAACCTGTGCTGTCCTAAATAGGTTGGATTAGATTAGGTCTGCTTAGGTTAGATTAGAATAAATTAGATTAAATTAGACTAAACTGGAATTTTAGTCGGAAGGGTCCTACAGTGGCCATCCAATCCAAGTCCCTGACAAATTCAGGGCTGACCAGAATTTAAAGAATATTCTGAAATCCAAATGCTGACAGACCCGAGGCACTGAGCCCCTCTCCAAGCAGCTGTTGCAGTGTCTGACCACCCTCGTGAAAAAAAAAACACTCCTGATGTCCAGATACCTCCCCATGGTGCAGCTTTGACCCTTTCCCACATGTCCTGTCCCTGGATCCCAGGGAGAACTGCTCAACACATCCCTCTCCACTTCCCCTCCTCAGGAACCTGCAATGAGGTTCCCTCTCAGCCTCCTTTTCTCCAAACTGCAAAAACCCAGAGCCCACATGGATGTTCCTTCCAGCTCTTCTCCAGCTTTGTTGCCCTCACGTGGACACATTGGAGGACATTCCCGTCATTCCTAATTTGTGGGACTCAGAATTGCACAGGATGTTTTAGGGAAACCACAGCAATGCCGGGCACAGCGGGATAATCTCCCAGGATGTGGTTTGTCCTCTTGGCTGCCAGGACACTCCGATGATTCCTATGGAATTCCTGTCAGATTCCTTTTGCAGGACTGGTTTCCAGCTCCTCCTCTGCTGGTTTATCTCGTGCCTGGCATTGCTCCACCTTAGGTGCAGAATCTGTCATTTAGACTTGTTAAATTTCATCCCATTAATCATTAATTTCGTCCTGTTTCACAGCTGGGGAATAAACCCCCATCCCAAACTCTATTTCCATTCTTTGCATCTCTTCCACTTTACTGAATGGTCTCTGGGAATGAGATATTTCTGCAGAACAGAGTCACAAAGCTTTGGAGAAAAACAAATATTTTCAGCCTGGATACAAAGAATTCCTGCTGAGCATGGAGAATACCATTATGCAGCCCTGAATCTGAGGATTTTCCATGGACCAGCAAAAGAAATTACCATTTTTGGGGACCTTGACCTGGGCTGAGACAGTGACTGATTGAAAACACTTTGAAAAAGGTTTGGACAGATCCAGGCTGGGAGGGAATAGTTCAATCTGAGAACTCATGGATCCATTTGGAAGAGGAGTTTCCTTCATCAGATTGCTCAGATTTCTCCTGCCCCAGCATTCCCACAGTTCAATATCACATTTTTAAACAAAATCCTTCAGTCTCTTCAAAAATTTTCAGCCTTTTGCTGCACATCTCAACTGTAATAAATGTTATTCGTTGGCTAAAATTGATATTGTGGAGATACTGAAAAAATTAAAGACTATGTAATTATGGAAATAGTTTATTTTGGAAGGGATGTCAAAGATCCTCTTATCCAACCACCTGCCATGGGCAGGGACAGAGGTGGTGAGGACGAGTCTCTGGCACTGAATCTGGCAAAAAAAATTGTCTGTGATTCTTTTTCCTGCCAAACTCCACTAATTGTGTCCAAACTGCCTCTGGGAATGGTCTTTGGGTTGTTTTAACTCCACTACCACCCCAGGAAAGGTTTGGGAGATCCTTGACCTCAACCCATGCTGGTGAAAGTAGGGATGAAGAACCTCCAGTGCCCAGAGATGTCCACTGGCCTGGAACTGTGACTTTTGGGCCTGGGACTTGCTGGTGCCACTCCTAGAAGGCCAGAAAAATAGTAAATTATTTGTATTTTGGGTTCCATGATTTTAAAAGAAATATTTTTCTTGCTCTTCATTCACCCTGCATTTCCGGGGGGTGCAGGTGTATCCCACCTCGAGTGCTCATTAAGCAGGATCCTTCCAGGGAATACAGTGGGCTTGATTTATCCCAAAGTGGGTTTGATTTATCCCAAATTGGGCCTCAGAACTTGTACAATAATGTCCAAAAAAGCATCACAAGGGGACAATAAATTTGGGGGATACCCAGGGAGTGAATGCATTTTAATTTTTTCTGTTAATCCAAGTGTCAGGGAATTCCCGATTCTTATGGATACTGGTGACACTGATGGAAACCCTTCAAGAATTTCTGACGGGGACATGCAGGCAACCAATCCCTGCTTCCAGTGGATCCTGGGAATCCACAGATCTCCATGGCAAAGGTAAATATTTCTTTTCCCCATCAGAAGGATGAGGAGGAGCAGGGCAGAGCTGCCACACTTGAAGAGCACCTGATAACAGAACGTTTACTGCAAAAACATCAAAGAAGATAAATGAATTGGCTGGGATTATGGAGGGCAGGGAAACAGCTGTCTTTGATAGTCCATGGGTGTGAGAATGTTGTTAAATGCTCCGTCATTTTGCCACTGGGCAACTGGAGCCAGTCCAAAGGCAATGACTGCACATGAGCACCTCATTCACGACAAGGAATTATCATTCCCTGCCTCCTCCCTGCAAGAGTAAGAGTGGAGAAGGTTATTTTCCTTATTGTTTTCTTTTAAATATTCCCATTTTATTTCGGTAGTCAAATTCTGGTGACAGGTCTGCCTTTATTTTTCTCAATTTTTATTTTTTCATTTCATGTGCAGAGGAACAGAATAGATCAGGTGTGTTCAAATGATCACATCTCAATTTATGATTTGAAATCTTGGCCACACCTTCCTCTCTTTTTGATTATGGCAGCTGAAAAGTTGTCAAAACCCCAGTATTTTAAGCAGGATGATCACCTTCCTCTTCACTGCAGAAATGTTGGATTTCCAGACAGAGATTACATAATTTTTTCTATAATTTGTCTGTGAGAGCAGACGAATCTGTTATTTTTGCAAGTTCAAAGGCTGCTGCCAAGTGTAAATCCAAAAACAGACATCGCAACTCATTTGGCACCTGTGTGTGTCACCACCCAGGTTTGTCCCTGCAAATAACTCCGTGTGTGGTGACCCCTGAGGAGAACAAATCCCTCACTCCACTTTCACTCCCCTGCCCTGGGTGAAGCCTTCATTCCATGGATTCCCTCAAGGCCAGGTTGAATTTGAATGAAAATAAGCAGAGAGGAAGGAGCAAAATATTTTCCTTTTCTGACACAACCTCATACCTGTCACCTCTGTTTCAGGGGAGGTGGTGACACTACCCCAGCCACCAGCAGAGCTGGGAAAAGTTCCAGGTCTGGGTGGTGATGTCTTTAAGTGATTCATGTGGGGAACCACTGGCAGAGGTGAGCTGGTGCCTTTAAATTTCAGTATTCCAGGCACAGAGGTTATTCCAGTGTCAGGGGCGAACTCGTCTGGTGTAAAAAATGCCAGGAAAGGCACATTACAAGAGCCTTTTTATTGGGCTGATGGATTTTAAGGTGATGCCCCCGTAAAATATGGGTGAGCAACTGAGGGAGGAGGTCAGGGTTGCAAGAGAATCTGATCATCAAGAGGAGTCAGAGCAGCACCTCTTTTGCAAAGTCCTGAGCAGGAGCTTGGAAAGGCTTTGGGAAAGCTCGGGATAAGGTCAGAAATGAGGCACCGAGGGCTCTCTGCCACATGGAGCTGTCAAGAGGCAGGGTGGGAGTGGGATTAATCAAGATGCCCTGGGATGAACTCGGCCTGTCCTTCCTGAGAAGCAGCTACACTCAATTTAGGGAAGTTCTGCAAAGGGCAGGAATTTGGATTGGTTTTAGTGGTTTAACAAGAGGCAGAGCAGAGCTGACTGGGCTCTCTCTTGTTCTGTTTGTCCCCAAAAACTCCTTCATGCACAAGCTGTGCATGATTCAGAGCAGGAATGTGGCTGTGCAGGGTGGGTTGGGAGTGGGTGAGCCCGACCCAGCTGACTCCAGGAGATTATTTTTAGCCTCAATCTCTCCCCTGGCCCGTTGAAGTCGTTAAAGTCACTATCTGAGCATCTTTCCATGTGCTGGGCCTGATAACATCTGTACAAGGCAGAGGAATGGAAATGCTCTGGAACTTGCCCCAGGCCATGAAGGAAATGTGGAGCTCAGCAAGGAACTGCTGGTCCCTAAGTCCAGCTCATCCAACCTCCCTGCCCCACAGACTTCCTCCAGTGGTTTAAATCCAGTTTTTAATCAGCTGCTGCAAGTTGGGTTGATTTCAGAGGAATTTGGTGACAGTTTTCAGACTGGTAAAGGCGCTGGGCATAAATTTTAATGTGCTGGAGGAAATACTGGATGGTCTAATCCTTATCCATGGGGATAATGAATGAGGGTTAATTGTACCAGGGTAAATAGAATCATGAAGTCTTAGGGTCATGGAATGGTTTGAGTTGGAAGGGACCTTCAAGGGAATCTCGTGTGCAGGGACACTTTCTGCTAGACCAGATTGCTCCAAGCCCCATCCAACCTGGCCTGGGACTCTTGAGCTGTTTAAAGACCCTGCCCTCAATTTCAGGCATTTTGAGAAGTGTGGAGAGGACAGAAGAATTGATAAAACTGTGCAAGAAGCAACTTCCTTGGGCAAAATAAACCCAGCCTTGTTTTTCAGCTGAATGTTGTGTTTGTGTCCCCTGCAGCAGCTCTCAGGATGTTTTATCAGCACTCAAAATGCAAATTGTCACAGATTTCTGCACCAACGGATGGTGACAGAGGGTGCAGGGCAAAGCAGAGGGACCTGACCCTGAGTCCTGCTGAGCTTTGTGAGGGATTTAAAGCAGGAGGGGGAACCAACCTTTCTGCCAAAATGTGGTCCCAGCCCTTGGGAAACCATCGTGTCTTCTTCCTGGTCCTGCCCTGGCCCAGCCCAGGTTCTGATCTGTGGCTGAGTCATTTATCTGCCCCAGTTTGCCACCTCCTTGCCCTTCCCAGAATGCAGAGGTTTGTTTTGGAGTGCTCTGTCAGTGACCTGGATGGAGAGTGAGGTTTGGGGATATTCCGAGTGCTGTGCCAGGTGGCACCAGTTCCACCAGTCACAGGGGGCTCCTGCCCAGCTCTTTGCTGTGTCTGTCCCAGACTGGGCCTCTCCCAGCTGAGCCTTTCCTAAACTATCTCACTACCAAATCATAGAATCCCAGAATATCTTGGGTAGGAACAGCACCACCATGGGCAGGGACACCTCCCACTGTCCCAGGTTGCTCCAAGCACCATCCAACCTGGCCTTGGACACTTCCAGGGACAAGGCAGCCCCAGCTTCTCTGGGAAAACCTCTGCCAGGGCCTCACCACCCTCCCAGGGAAGAATTCCTCCCCAATATCCCATTTATCCCAGCCCTCTTACAGTGGGAAGCCATTTCCTGTGTTCTGTCACTCCATCCCTTGTCCCAAGTCCCTCTCCAGCTCTCCTGGAGCCCCTTTAGGCACTGAAATCTCTCCACAGAGCCTTCTCTTCTTCAGGCTGAGCAATTCCAATTCTCCCAGCCTGGCTCCTTATAGGAGAGGGGCTCCATGCCATCCTACCCATGAAACCTCCAGGTTCATCCACAGACAGGATTTATCTCCAGGTAAATCCAGATAAGAATCACTCAGTGGTCAGTCCTGGACTCCTTCAGAGCAGAAATTGGGAATAGAAATCATCCCTTGAGCTTTGGAGTGTTTAGACATTGGGTCTCAACCACCAGATCTTGGGAAAGCCACCTCTTGGCTCTGGGAGGAAATTCCTCAATTCCATACTCGAGGGAACAGACGGCATTTCCATGGGACCAACACATTAAACTAGAGCTGAACAGCCCAAATTTATGCTCCCTATCTTATCCTTGGGGACAATTCCCAAAATTTATCCATTCCTGGAAGTGTTAAAGCCAGGCTGGATGGAGCAACCTGGTCTTGTGGAAGGTGTCCCTGCCCATGACAGGGCAGTGGAACAAGATGGTCTTCAACGTCCCTTCCAACCCAAACCATTCCATGATTTTATGGATGTGTTTGACCTCTCCAGAAGCTGGAAGAGGCTCCGTTTCACCCAACATTCCAGGGGACTCCAACGGCTCTGGTGCCACCATGGTTGGCCACTTCAATTCCCAGTCTCCTACTGCTGCCAAATTTCTTGTTGGGGATGACCTCTGGATGTGGACGTGCCTGGGAATTCTTTCAGAAAGTGGGCACAGGGCATTAAGGTGCCAGGGACATCCTTGCAGTGCAAGGAGAGGATTCCCTGGAATAAAGAATTCATGGAGTTGGTCACCCATGCGCAGTGGGAAACTTGCAGCTGGATGAGCCCCTTTTCAGGGATCTGACTCAGGAAAAGGCAGAATAAATCACTCCCCTTGTCCCATATCCTCCCTCCACCAATATCCAGATTGGGCTCCTATAAACAAGGTGGCTCATTCTTGATTTCCTCTGGGGAAACCCCTTCCCAGCTTCCTACAATTAGCAGCTTCCTTGCAATTAGCCTTGCATCCTGAGGATTTACATGATTTTCTCTTTCACAACAGCAGGAGGTGTTATTATCTCCTGATGACCCACTGACTTCATCCCAAATGGGATTTTGACCCTTGTCCCATGGCTATGGATCCTCCAGGCCACTCATCCCCACCAGGGAAATGATTCCTTGTTACTTCAGCCTGTGGATCTTCACATCCTTGGCAGCTCTAATAATTTTTAAGTTGTAAGAGAGGAATTTGGGGAATTTGGGGCCCTTGGTTGATCTCCCTCCCCTTTTAGTCCTCTTACCACTGCTGTTCTGACTTCACAGCTCCTTAAATCCTGTTCTTCCACCCAGGGCTCTCCCAGATTCCCTCTCCGTGTTTTCTCCCATGTTTTTTACCAGCTCTCTTCACGTGGGTGTGGCTTGGAAAACCCGCCTGAGAGTTTCTCTTAGGCCTCTTTGTACAGTGCTTTTCCTGCTGCCTTTGCCAAAGGATCTCCCAATCCAAGGTGCGAAAATCTAAGTTTATATCCATAAAATAAACCAGCTGGAGAAGGCACGGGATAACTTTTAATCTGTAGCTGTGGAGAGGGGCTGTAACTGCATATGGGAGATGTTATAGAGTCTGCCTTGCACTCAGACACCTCCCTGGTGTTGAATTCCAAACCATTGGCCTTGGAACACTGACCCAGCCTGTCCAAATCCCTCTGCAGGGCCTTCCTGCCCTCCAGCAGGAAAATCCCACCCAGCTCAGTGTCATCCATGAACTTCCAGAGGGTGCTCTTGACCTTCTCATCCAGTTCATCAATAAATACATTGGACTGACCCAAATACTGATCCCAGGGGGACACCACTGGTGACCTGCCCCCAGCTGGAGGTGGCACCATTCCCCACCACTCCATGCCTGGAATCCAGCCCATTTTTAACCCATCCAAGAGTGTACGTTCCCAAGCCCTGGGCTGCCAGCTTTTCCAGGAAAAAGCCGTGGGAAGCAGCATGAAAGGCTTTTCTGAACTCCAGACAGATCCACAGCCTTTCCCTCACCCAGTGGGTGGGTTCTGGTCATAAAAGGGACTTTGGGTCACATCGCACAGCAGTGACCTTGGCCAAACACACAACAACACCTGCAGCTCTGCTGTGGGCAGAAATAGGTGACTGAGTGACAGAAGTGTGAAAAAGCTGGTGTAGAAATAAATTTATTTTAGGTGTTTTGCAGGTAACATGAACACACATTTCCTTATCTGGTAGCACTTGAGCTTTGCAATGAGATTAAAGCAGAAGCCATCATACGGCAAAGAGCTGCCATCAGCTCCCGGGGTGCTGCGTGCCCAACCCAATCCCTGTTACTGGAGGGGGACTCCAAGACTTTCTGTGGTCATGGGAGGCATCTTTGCTCCTCACAATTTGTTGCTGAGGACGGTCCAGAGCACTCCGGCCGCGATCCCTCCGGCCAGCCCAAAGCTGGACCTCACACTGCCCACGGCGTTGGTGTTGCAGAGGTCGCTGCTGCAGCAGGAGATGTTCCTGTTGCCCACATTGAAATCCTGGTAGGATGGGTCACACGAGGAGGCACAATCTTTGCTGATGATGCTGAAGAGCCCCACGACCCCTGCGAGGAAAGCAGGACCATAATTACAAGGATTCAGTGCAAGGCAAGGCTCATGGAACTGAACAAAGGGGTGCTGTTCTTATCTGAGCTCATTCCTCGGGAGAAAAATTGGAATCACAGAATGGTTTGGGTTGGAAGGGACCTTCAAGATCATCTTGTCGGCAGGGAAAGCTTGCATGAGGCCAGGTTGTTCCAAGCCCTGGCCTTGGACACTTTCAGGGATGGGGCAGCCCCAGATTTTATGGCCTCACCACCCTCAAAGTGAGGAATTTCTTCTTAATATCCCATCTAACTCTGCTCTCTCTCACTGTGAAGCCCAATCCCAAACATTTTTTTTACACAGAGCCTTTCAGCACCTGGGAAGTTATGGAAACATGGCTATTTCCATTTCAGGTGGCAGTTACTGTTTGATTTGTTTCTGTGAGGCACAGACCATTTTTTTGGCCATTTTTGGCAATTGCTGGTTACCAGCTGATTCTGACTTTGAGGAGATCCAATCCATTTCCCTCCAAGACATCTAAAATCCATTCTGAGCACCAGATCTTTGCCATGTGCAATAAATAACAAAGAGTTCTACAACATCTTGGTTCTCCTGCATGTGAATGTCATGGATTTGCACATTCCCAACTGGGATAATTCCTGCTGGAATTGTCACATCTACTGCCTGACAGAGAGGAGCTTAAATGTGCCACTGATGGGTTTTGTGCCCTGGGTCTGAGAGCAACTCAGCTGTCCCCACATACCTGGACAGATCCAGAATGGGAGGATAAAATCTTAAATTTTCAAGTTTCCCCACAAACACAGAGATGAAATTCTGTCATTTACATTGATTTCACCTCAAATCAGCTCCTCCTAACTTCACGACCAGGTTGGACCAGGCTCAGCCCCTCCCATTTTAATTAATATTTTCAAATACTGAAAAAAATTAACGATTGCCCTTGCAAGCAAATAACTGTTGGTGCTGTGAAAGAGAAATAAACCTAATTTTGTGCAGGTGAAAGACATTTTCACACTGAGATTTGCTGGCCCAATCCACCAGGTGAGCCTGGATGGACACCTGAGTCTGGGGAGATATTTGGCTCCAACATCCCAGCCACGCCATTGTCCACCCCGTGTTTCCTTACGGATCACGTCTGTCTTGCACATGTCCTTCTCTCCACACTCCTTCTTCGTCAGGCACTTGGAGTTGCTGAGCTGGGACGTGCAGCTGTAGCACTGCAAAGATGAGCCTGCAAGAGACCGAGAGGGGTCAGGAGAGAAATCAGGGAATTGAGGAATTGTTTGAGGTGGAAGGAATTTTAAAACCACCCAGTTCCACCCCTCTGCTGTAGAAAGGGACAACCTGCAGGTTGCTCCAAGCCCTGGCCAATCTGGCCTTGGGTACTTCAGGGATGGAGCAGCCACAGCTTCTCTGGGCAGCCTGATCCATTTTTTAACCTCTCTCATTATAAAAGAAAAACTTAATTATAGTTACCTAAATCCACATTCTTTTAGTTTTTTAAAAAATTATCCTTCAGATAATTTTCTACCCTTCCTATCCAGACAGGACCTCCTCAAAATTTATCCTCAACTCTCCTGGAGCCTCTTTAGGCACTAAAAGGGGCTCTGAAATCTGCCCAGGGTTTTCTCTGCTCCAGTTTGAACACCCCTAGATCTTCCAGCTCCAGAGGAGAGAGGCTCCAGCCCTTGGAGCGTGAAGACCTCCATGAAGATTTCCAGGTCTCCTCTGGACTTGCTCCAGCAGCTCCAAGTCCTTCTGATGCTGCACCCCAGAACTGGACCCAGCTCTGCAGATGAGGAGCAATTCTACACCTCTCATGTGTCTCCAATCTATCTGAAACTCTCCAGAAAACTCAGCGAAGTGCTTGCATTGGGAAACGGGACCATTCCTGGGGGCCCCTAAAGGAAGATATCTCCTGTGCTTTGGGGAAAAAAATATTTTTTTTTGTTTTTGGGGTTTTCTTGGGGTTTTTTGTGGATATAATACACCTGGTTGAGGTGGGAGTCAGGTTTGGCAGGTGCTGAAGATATTCTGGATGTAGTCAGTGCAGCGAGGGAGCAAAAGGAGAGCAGATGGACAGCTGGGCTTGAGGAGAATCATGGAGTGGTTTGGCTTGGAAGGATCATTTCATCAGGGACCCCTTTGGACCAGGTTTCTTCAAGCCCCATCTGACCTGGCCTTGAGTGAGGGATGAAGCAGGAATTTGCAAATTCTCTGCCGGCCCCTTTCTCAGTTTTCAACTTTTGTCTTGCCCTCTCCATCACCCCCTCCTAGAAATCAAAGTGCAATTGACTTTCACCCCTCTCTGACCACCAGGTCATCCCCTGTCCCCACCCCCTCATGGAAATGTCACCTCATAGGGGATGGAATCAGTGCTGGCAGCACGTGCTGGGCTGCCCTGTGCATCAAGCAAAGGCAGGAAAAACCTGGCAGCTCCCAAGCATCCCGCCCTGGTGAAAAACTGTTCCCAGAGGAGTGAGATCAGGGTGGGATCACCTGTCCCTGTCACCTACGTGAGCCCCAGGGTGTCACTGGAGCCTCACAAGTGTCAGTTCATATTAATATTTATATATTTTTTTCTTTCTGTTTTTCCTTTAGCCCCATGACCGCCAAACTTGCATCACGAATCCTCCAACTCAAGATCCTAATGCCTAAAATACTCCTTTAAGGACACTGAAATGCCCTAGTTAGAAATTAGTGATTGGAGGAGTTAATTTGAGGCACTCGATCTCCCTCTGTCCAAGCCTCTCTGGTGTAAAGGACTGATGCAGAGGTGAGGAGCCAACCCCAGTTTGTCAGATTGCTGCACTCTGTTCTCACATTGATCTGACTTTTAATATCACAAAAGTCAAATTTTGAGCGTTCTGATGGAAGCTGGTGGACAGAAAGGTCTGAAGCCTGTGCAAGACCCTTCACAGCTCATTCCTTAAGCATCCTCTGCTGATTAAGAAGCTGCTTAAATCTGATTCTTCTCTTCCCTGGAAATAGCGGAAAAAACTGCTTTAAACCCATTTTTTTTTCCCAGTGAAGCTATAAAAACATGACAGTGTCCAAAGCCCACCCATCCAGTCTGTAAAATAACATCATCTCCTAGTGAAATTCTGGAAATCTGGGCAGTCTCAGGGTCCACTTTTGAAAGGAAAAGTCAGAAAGAATGTTGGAGGAAAACTTTGCAGAAATGATGCAATTTTTAAAGCTTTCGGGAAGAAGGAAAATAATCCTCCCTGCTTAACCCCTTCCCTTCCCCATTAACTGTATGGTCTGGCTTCAAAAACTTGGATTTTGGTTAATTCAAGATTCAAGATTTATCTTTCCTGGAAGCTGCACTCCCCAACACTCAGATCCCACCATCTCCCCAGGGTGTCCCTGTGCATTTTCCCCACTCAACACTCATCCAAAGTGAAATATCCTGGGATGACAACGTGCCCACACCTCTTCCCTCACTGCCAAACCCCAAATCCACAAATCCAGGCCTGCGGGAAGGGATGTGTGGCGGATCCTTTGTGGGGTCTTACCTGAATCCACGCACAGGAGCGCTCCCAGCAGGAGCACAAGGAAAGCCTTCATCTTGGAATGACCTCTCTGGGGCTGCCTTTGGGTTTGTTTCCTCCTGGGGCAGGTTATATATCCTGGGAAGCCGGGCGTGCCCGCAAGGTCATCCCTGAGAAGGCACCTGAGGGAGCTGCCGGCAGCACCGAGGGAGGGGTTGCTTTGTGCGTTGGGATATTTGTGTTTTTTGCCTCTCCTCTCGCCCTGCCACCCTCGGGGCTCCCCTCCACCGCTGCCACCCCCGCCTTCCCTCCTACCCTTGGGCAAAGTGCTCACAGGAGTGGAAAAAGCCCCAAATTCTTCTGAACAAGGCCGGCCTTATGCGTTTTCTTCAGAGCCACTGAGGCTGCAGTGGCACCCTGTGAGCCAGGCTCTCCACCCCCGGTGCCACCCTGAGTGGAGCCATTGTGTTTAAATTGAGGACAAAATGTTCTTTGAATCAACAGCTCCGGGTATTTATCTGCCTGTGTGAGTGATACTCGTGATAACAAGGTATGTGGTAGGGAGGTATGTGGGCAAATTAAAAGTGCATTGGCCTTTCCAGGTATTGAGGAGTTCAGTCACCCTCATTCGCATTTATTTTCTGTTAAAAAAGCAGTGGCCAACTCATTTTTTGATGTTTGAAACCCAAGGGACTTTGTGATGCATTTATTTGGGCGTTTGGAGATGTTTCATCTGAGGCTTTGTGTTCTCTTGTGTGGCATAGGCTGGGTTCAAGTTTGGACACTTGACTCACAGCAGATGCAATGTCAACAACCCAGGCTTGTCCAAAAAATGCCACTTCTCCATCACAGACAGGGTGAGTTCAGCCACATTCCAGCCTCAAGTGCGAATGTTTGCTCTCGTGGGTTGAGCAGAGCCCTCTCCCATTCCTCTCATCCTGTGACCACTTCTCAGGATGTGCCAAGGCAAAAGAAAACACTTTTTTTGGTTTTGTTTTTTTTTCTAAATTCAATGTTTTATTTATTTGTTTTCTTTTCCCTGGGATCCTGTGATTAGTGCATTTCTTTCCTTCAGGGGTTTATTCCCATACAGTTTAGCTCTCAGGAATTTTTCCAAATTGGAAGGAAGGTGTGCAGGTGGATCATTGACCTGTGGCTGTGGGATGAGGGATAGAGACTAAAACTCCTGCCCTGATTTATGCCAGTGGAGAATCTGGTGCAGAAGATAATTTGACAAATTTTGGTTCCTCCATGAGGATCTTAACCACTTCCACTTGGAGTCTTCTTTATAAAAAAAACCTAAAAATATATCCCAACACCTTCTTTTTGTGTTTATTGGCTTCTGCCTCACTGTATTTTTACAGGCCAGGTCATTTATAGCCAACTTATATGGATAAAAAATCCCAATATTTTTTTCAGGCCCTGGAGTTCCTCATTCAGAGCTACTTCTGGCTATTTTTCTTTTTTAGTCCCTTAGGATTTTCCCTGTAGGGTTTGGCTTTTTGTGATATGGAAGAATAGGGGAAAAGGGGGAAAAACTCTCCCTGTCAAATGCACCAAGGCCTGGAATTAAATATCTCTTAAAAAAAAAAATCATTGATAAGGAAGAAAAACTCTTTCCATCTTTCCCAATAGCATGATTTTTATTCTTTTTCTAACACCAGCCAGAAAAACCCAAATGTGGTGCTGTGAGAGAATCTGAGAGTTGAGAGCTTCTCCATCCTCCTGCTTGCCTGAGGCTCTGTGAGATCCCAGGAATTCCTGTATCCTTACATAAATTGTCGATTCGCACTGGTTTTTTTAGAAACTGAAGTGCAATTCCTGCCCTGCTCCTGAAGATGGCAAACGTGCCCCGTTATAATTCCATGTTTGTTAAAACAGTTATCCATAGGATTGGGTGTCCACGGTGTTGTTTTCTTTTCCTGTGGTTATAAAATTCCCAATTCATCTTCCTGCAAGGGAAAGACCATCAATTCCCTTTGAGAATCTCTTGATGTCTTCAAATCACTTGGATTTATTTTTTTTAATACCATTTTTGCTGTCACTGCAGATTCCTGATGGAGACAGGTCTGGAGCTCTCTGTTTGGGAAGGGGGAAACAGGAGTTGATTACTTGTTTTGTCCTGGCTCTGATTATTTGTTCCTGCCCAGTGTCAGGCTGGGAAAATGGTGCTGGATCATGGATCACAGGGAGGAGCAACCATGGGCTGGAAATTTGGGGGAAAAAGAAACTCAATAGGTGAAATGATGCCTGGAAAATCTGCATGGAGAGACTTTGAAAGGAACTTTCTCCAATTTCCTGGTCATCTGCAGGGAAATCTGTAGGATGACAGAGATCTTGGAATCACAGGAACATGGAATTGTTTGAGTTGGAGGCGTTTTCAAAATCATCTCATTCCACAGGTATAAGCCCTGTCCAACCTGGCCTAGGACACTTCCAGGGATGGGGCAGCCACAGCTTCTCTGGGAATTCTATTCCAGGGCCTCATCACTCTCACAGAGAAGAATTTCTTCCCAAAATCCCATCTAAACTTCCCCCTTTTCAGCTTAAAGCCATCAGCAGAAGAGAAACAAAAAACCTCAAACTACCAGAACCCATCAAAGAGGAAATGGAGCTGAAGTTCCATGTGCACATCCCAGCTCCTGGATGAACTGCAACCCTTGGAACAGCTGAGAGATCCTATGGATTCTCCAGACCCTGAGCTCAGGTCTTAATTCCTTAATGGGATGCCTTAATTCCAGCCAGGATTAAGGATAGACAAGAGGAGCTGCTTGCCAAGGCTGCCTGGCCCTGAGGGGAGGTCACCGAGTTGTTTTCTCAGCTTGGTGCTGCCTGTAGCTCCTTTCCAGGATGTTCTGAAGTCCCTGTGTGTGATTGAAATTGACTCCAGAGGGAATTTTATTGGATTTTCCACTCCTGGATGGTGTTTACCAGGGAGCTGCTGCTGCCTGAAGTGAAAATTTACTCAGGATGTGGGGCTGTGGGATGTTAGAGAAGGGATTTTCGTGATCAGTTTTAGGCATCCAAGTGGGAATTTTTGAAGACTGTTCTTGGGAACATGGCCTCAGGAAAATTCAACTGTCCCAAATCAGAATGGGCGGGGAATAAATGAGGCTGAGTCACCAGGTGGGAGCGAAGCAAATCCCATTACAGACTTTTCTGCAAGGAGGGAAGCGTGGATCCCAAACGAGGCGTGGGATTGGAGAGTGAGGATAACAGATGGATTGATAAGGGGAGAGAAAGATTTCAGAAGGAGGAGAAACAAAGATGATCCCAGGGATGGATGGATGGATGGATGGACGGACGGATGGAGGGATGAATGGACGGATGGATGGATGGATGAAGGAGTAGCAGAGTAGGTTTAGATGGGATATTGGGAAGGAATTCTTCCTTTGAGGGTGGTGAGGACCTGGCACAGGTTTCCCAGAAAAGCTGTGGCTGCCCCATTTCTGGAAGTGTCCAAGGCCAGGTTGGAGCTACCTGGTATGGTGGAAGGTGTCCCTGCCCATGGCAGGGGTTGGAAAAGATGATCTTGAAGGTCCCTTCCCACCCAAACCATTCCATGATTCTATGGAAAGGACACAGGGTGTCCCCTATCTCAGTCTAAAACATTTTTCCCCTATCTCCCCAGTGTTTTCAATTCTCCTGTGTCGTGTCCTGGGATGGATGTGAGTGATGCTGATGCAGCAGCAGGAAAAATGATCCCAGCTGCTCCAGCGGTGCCCTTGGCAGAGAGAGGCTCCAGCTCCCACATCTGTAGATATTTAACTTTGTTCCATGTCATGGTCCAGCTCCCACTCCAAGGTTTTATATCCAGGTTTGCTGTCCGAACGAGCTTCGGAGCACCTGGATGCGAGGACGGGATTCCTGCTGGAATTCCAGAGTCCAGCAATGGAGGCTGGAGCTGCCATTAAGAGCAGGACATTGAGAGGACACACGAAGGTGTTTGGGACTCTGGGGTGCTCAGGGATCTTTGTCTCGAGCCTTCCTTTCTTTGTTCCTCTTTTTCCTCCAACACCAAACAGGGCTTGGAATTCTTGCATCCAAAGGGAAGTTTTTGGGATCTGTGGGTGCACACAGGAAAAACCAGTGAGTAATATAAAAGTCTAATGAACAAGGAGCCTGATTGACCTTGAGTATTTCTCCAGGGGTCTGGGCACAGAGTGAAACATCCAACAATTCCCATTCCCGGGGTTTCTGATTTCCAGAGCCAGCCTGGCCAGCCCCAGAGAAAAAGTTCACCTTCACATCCCACACATTCCTGCTGACAACCACAAAATCAATCCATGTCTGCGAATGAATCCCACGACGGTGCTGAGGAGCGAGGAGCCGACGGAAAAAATTCCAAGGGCTGCAGAGATTGGAGATTCCCATACGATGGTGCTGTTGCCACATGGCTGAAGCCCGAACCTCTCCCGGCGTGTGGGAGCAGCCCCAGATTGCTTGTTTAAAAATCTCAGCAACTTCAGAGCTTCGAAAATGCATTTGACTCTTTTTTTTTTTTGTTGTTGTTGTTATTTTGCTAATTGCTGAGCTCTTCTGCTCGGAGTGTGGGATCCCTGCCAGCTCCTACTGGCGATGCCTGGCTCATCCTGGAGTTGTTTGCAGGGAGAAAGGAGAGCATTTTCCTGCCCCCACGCTTTGGAGTTGGGGTGAAGGGTGGGGAGAGCAGCTTGGGCTGGGACCACAAAGAGGTTCTGTGCTGCTTCTGCCCTCACAAAAAACTTCCTGACCCTTCCCTTTCCAGGCGTTGCAGCTTCCTGCGTGCAAATGCGGCAAAATGTTGGAAATACAGGCAGGAAAAATGAATTTCCTGGTATCACACAAGAGATTCTCAAACCAGGATCCTCAACCACCCTTGCTGCTTCCCAGTCTATGAATTTTCCATCACGAAAATTAATTGTCCTGGTCCCACAAGAAACTACAGAATATAGATGGGGAAGAGCCTGATATTTCCAGTCCAGCTGCTGCAGGAACAAACAGAATAACAGAAGCATTTTAGGTGGAAGAGAACTTCAAGATTATTGAGTTCCAACCCCTGCCAGACCAAGTTGCTTCAAGTCCTGCCCAAATCCGAATCTGGAGGGTAGAAAAAGGTGGATCTGGGGTCAGACAAGAGCAGCAGGGACCATTGATCCTCACGTGGCCACGGCTGCAGTCAATACATGGAGTCTTCTTGTCTCTCCTTTCCCAGAGAACCATGGAGTTGGAGAAGATCTCTGAAGTCATCGAGGCCAACCATTCCTCCAGCACTGCCAAGGCCACCACTCATCTGTGTCCCCAGGTGCCACATCCGCATGTCCTTTAAATCCCTCCAGGAATGGGCTCTCCACCCCTGCCCTGGGCAGCCGCTTCCAACCCTTCTGGTGAAGAAATTTTCCCTAATATCCAATTTAAACTTTCCCTGGTAATCTGAGGCTGTTTCCTCTGGTCCTATTCCCTGGGAGAAGAGATCAATCCCCACCTCAGGAGGGCTTTGGCCATTCCAAGTTTTTCCCTGCATAATCTCAAGGCATCCTTGAAGTTCTCCTGAGTCTTTTGTTTTTCATAAAATCTCCTTTTTTGCCCATCCTGCCCTGGCCTTATGGGTCAGTTCCTATAAGCGGTGGTGCTTTCCCAACATTAACAAGGTTTTGGGAAAAATCTTCTTCACAGAATGAGCTCATCTCATGGATTTATACATGGGAAAAATGTTTTCTTGGGGGATCATTCTTGTCAGGGATTTTTAGTTTTGTTTTTTTTTGTGGCTTGGTTCTGAAGTTGTTAAGTGTTGGCAAATAGGATTTTGTGGGCAAAGAAGCTCTCTGCAGAAATAATAAAGTTATTTGAAGTCCAGGATGGTTTTTGGAATCAAACCCATCTAAACCAGTGAGTCTCCAATCAGGACACCCAATTAAGATGCAGAAGATACAGGGTCAGTCCTTTAAAGTCAGGTTTCCTTTTCCAGGAGCAGATGCTCCTCTATTTGCAGAGACATGAATTCTGATAGCACTTGTCTTTGTCCCTCTGCTTAGAACTGTTCCACTTTGTGTTAACTAATTACAAACTAATTGGGCCGGAGAGATGCAGTGGTGCGAATCAATTTGATTTTGATGAATTGGCAATTTCTTACAAAAACTATTTCATTAAATGCGAGGTTTGCTTCTTTTTTTTTTTTCCCCCCGACTGCTTTATCAAATGCTCTGATGCTTAGAACAGCGGAAGATGAGGTTGCACAAATGAGGAGAGATAATGGGAATTCTGATTAATATCTCTTATTTCCTCCTGGTTTGACTCTCTAGCTGGAAAATCGATTGGAAAAATCAACCCGCAGTTGCTTGAAGTTGTTAGGAATTTGCTAATTTGACATTGCAAGAGGGAAATGGCCTCAAGACCCTCCTGAAAAAGAGCAGGTTTAGATGGGATATTGGGAAAAAATTCTTCCTTGTCAGGGTGGGGAGACCCTGGCACAGGGTGCCCAGAGAAGCTGAGGTTTCCCCATCCCTGGAAATGTCCAGGACCAGGTTGGATGGGGCTTGGATCATCCTGGGATAGTGGAAGATGCCCATGGCAGGGGGGCTGGAATGATGTAAACTTTAATATCCCTTCCAATACAAACCATTCCATGATTCTCTCATATCCAGGGGAAGCCTGGACAGAGAAATTTGGGGCATTGTCCAATGTGTCCTAAAGCCAAACTTGAATTTGATTAAACAAACTGGATTCCCAGCTCCATTTTTTAGCTAAATCTTTACTGATTTACAGGAGCTTGGCTGCTAAATAGGCACCACCTCGCCGACGGTTGTGTTTTTGTCAGATTCTTAACAATAAACGGACGCATAAAAGGGAAAACAAAATCCCATTGTGTGATCCAAAACTGCTCCCAGCAGTTGCACTCCTGATTTTGTTGCTGGAGGAAATCGTCCCTCTCAGCTCCCCAAGCAGGAGTCAGGGATCCCTTTCCCTGCCTGACCTTTACAAATTGCACATCCTGCTTGGCCCTGACCTTTTCCGAGCTGCCACAGATCCCGAGCCCAGAGGTTTTGGAATCGATAGCACAGCCCAGCGCCGAGCATGGAATTAACAGCTGCCTTGTCAGTCTCTTCTGCAAAAGGGGGGAGGCCAAAGGATGGTCAGGAATTTGTCTGGGATTAAACAGACCTGATAGGATGGAAAGGGAGGAGATGGATTTCCCACGGCCTGGGCACAGTCAAAGCGGTACAATTTTCATGGAATGCCAGAATGGTTTGAGATGGAAAAGGACCTCAGGATCATCTCATTCCACCCCCTGCCATGGGCAGAGACACCTTCCTCCATCCCAGTTTGCTCCAAGCCCCATCCAACCTGGCCTTGGACATTTCCAGGGATGGGGCAGCCATAGCTTCTCTGGGAATTCCATACCAGGCCTCACCACCCTCACAGCCAAGAATTCCTTCCCAATATCCCATCTAACACTGTCCTCTGGCAGTGGGAAGTCATTCCCTGTGTTCTATCATTTCATCCCTTATCCAAAGTCTCTCTCCCGCTTTTCTGGAATCCCTGTAGACACCAGAAAGGGCTCTAAGTTCTCCCTGGAGCCCTCTCTTCTCCAGGCTGGACATTCCCAGCTCTCGCAGCCTGGCTCCAGAGCAGAGGGGCTCCAGCCCTTGGAACATCTCCTCAGCTTCCTCTGGACTTGTTCCAGGAGCTCCACGTCCTCCTGATGTTGGACCCCAGAGCTGGAAGCAGAATTCGAGGTGGGGTCTCACCAGAGCAAAGGGAGAGAATCATCTCCCTCGACCTGACATTTTCTGAATGAATGAAGCTGAATTTCCCACTCCCTAATTTCCCATTCCCAGTTTGTGCATCAATTCCTGCCTTTGGGCTCTCTCCCAGGCTTCCTTTCTCTTTGGTTGTGCAAAAGGCACCATCAGGGGATGGATTTTCCCGCTGTCCACCTGGCTGCTGCTTCTAAGAGTGTTTGAGGAGCTGAGATCCTCTTGTGGGACCCATCATTTGGGGATTTCTCCTCCTTTTAACCAATTTTCAGAAGAAAAAGGTAAGTTTTAGAGCTTTGAGAGCTTTCTCCTCATTTAATTTGCTTGAACCTGGGCAGAGGGATGCCCAGTCAGATCCATGGGCTGACAGGTGGATGGATAGAGGGATGGACAAGGATGGAGTTGGATTAACCATATTTCCATAGACCATAGGTTAAACTGTAGAACAGCATCCAGAGGTGAAGTAAAAAAGAAAGGGAATACAAAAAAAAAATCAAAATAAATGTCAAGGATCCCAACAAAATCTCAAGGATGATATAATTGCTGGCCAGGGAATAGTAGGAATGGTATTGGGAGCTCTTCCTCCCTTGTGATCCACAAATCTTATGTGGATACAAACAGCCAGGAGACCGGGAACATCCTGTTCCTCCCATTTTGATAGCTCACTTTGGATAGACCTTGGCTAATTTGTCTTCCCTGCACAAAGCAAGGTCGTTTGCTCTCAGGGGCATCGCCGCCTGCCTTGAATTAATTTCCTATTAATTACTGGAATGATTTCAGCGTGGATAAGCAGTGGTTATTTTTAGCAGCCGGACTGATTAGACTTTGGAGAGAACTACCTGGGGAAGTTGTGGGGCTCCTGCTGCTTGGGAAAGGGGAGAGCAACCATTCCCAGTTGGATCAAAGTGTCCATTTGGGTCAGGAGCCCCTTCTGACACTTCCTCACAGGGAAAGTAAAATATTTCATCCGATTTCCATCCTGGAAGTGCTCCAGGCCAGGTTGGATGAGGCTTGGAGAAAACTGGAATAGTAGAAGATTCCCTGCCCATGGTAGAGGGGTTGGAATGAGATGGTTTTGAAGGTCCCTTCCAAGCCAAACCATTCTGGGATTCCATGATCTCACCTGCACGTGGCATTCCTGATGGATTATCCCATTGAAAAATGGGCAGGGACATCCTTCACACCTCCTGACCTTTTATTTCTATAATTTATTCCCACTAATACAGGTATTTCTTGCTTTCCTTGCTCATAATTTGCTTTTTGCTCTGTGTAAAGAGAGCTGAGGCACCGGTTTGGCTTTAAAACAGTTTGCTTTTACATTTTTCCCAGTGAATTCTCTTTTATTTCCTCCCCTACCTTTTTTTCCTACATAATTTTTTAAAATAACACTCTGTTTTCAGGCCCCCAAACTGTCTGGTAATTACCTTGCTTTTGACAAACCTTTCTATTAAGCACAACTTGTAAATACCTTGCCTGCTCTAACTGCATTCAATTCATCATAAAGACTTGGGAAGCCTTTGCTTTCCCTCTTTTGTGTGGGAAAAAATGGAAACAAGAGGTAAATTCACTGTTATTTTCAGCCTGGAATTAAGAAAGGGACTTGGATTAATGGATTTTTTTTTTTAAATGAATATGATTCTTTAAACCTCCTTTTCCAGCATTATAAATCCTAACTCCTGGTTTATATATTAATTTATGTGTAATATTTTATCACTGGTGAGGTTTATTTTGATTTGGTTTGGTTGTTTTTTTAGTTTTTCGTGGAATCAGAGACTGCTTTGGGTGGAAGGGACCTTCAAGATCATCTCATTCCAATCCCCTTTCACCAGACCAGGTTGCTCCAAGTCCTGTCCAGCCTGGTCTGGAGCACTTCCAAGGATGGAGAGGAATTTTCTTGTATTCCTCTTCCCTTGGGAGCACACGGCCTTGCCCAAACTCTTCAGGTGGGCTCCAGGTTGGTCTCCACCTCTAGAGATATCCAAAAATCCCACCCTGTGCCTGACAATGTTGTCCAAATGCTCTTTGAGCTCTGTCAGCCTTGGAGCTCTGACCATTCCCTGGGGAGCTGTTCAAGCGCCCAACCACACTCTTGGGGTAGAACTTTCTCCTAAAATCCGACCTAAACCTCCCCTGACACAACTTGAGGCCATTCCCACAGATCCTGTCAGGGCCACCAGAGAGAAGAGATCAGGGCCTGCCCTTCCCCTCATGCAGAAGCTCCAAATCTCCATGAGGTTCCTCCTCAAAATCTTCCCCAGGCGGAACTAACCAAGAAACCCCAACCACTCCTCACCAGGCTTTCCCTCCGGATCTTTCACCACTTTGTGCCCCTCCTTTGGACACTTTTTGATATCTTTACATCCTTTTTGTGTTCTGGTGGTGCCCAGGACTGCCCACAAATGGATGCTGAAGCCTCTCCTATTTCAGCCCAACCAGGGACTTGTGATCCCTGAAGGTCCTGGAGCTCCCACCTGCTGAGGAGCAGCAGCCCAGAGGTGGAAATTGCCAATGGAGACACTCAGAACTATGGAAAATTTTCCTTTATCTCTCCTGGATAGTCACATTTAAGTGAAAGATGCCTCTTCTTTTTTCAATGATCTCCTGAATGAAGTTGTAGGAAAGTTGTTGATAAATTTAGGAAGACCCAGAGTTTTGGGGGATCGTTTCTCTTTTCCACGTCACGATGGAGCAGCAAAAATTGGAGCAGCTCCTCCATTGGTTTTCCTTCTGTTATAGAACTTTTTTCTTGCCCAAGAAACAGCTCATGAACGGGCACTCATGGAAGGATTAGACCTAGAGAATGTTTCAAGGTTCAGCCTTCAGGAAATTCTATCTCTCTTCCTCCCCAGCCACCAAAGTTTCAATTTTTTAAATTTTTTTTTTTTCCTTCTCAGCCATGGCTTTTCTTGGTTGCATCCATGGATTTAATTATTACTTCTGGCAAAGCATGTGGCATTTTTCACTTGTCACCAACATTTTTCTCAGGCCAGGTTTAGTTAGCTGGAAAGTTCTCATTGGGCTGTTCACATGGACATTTTCCATGCCTGGAAAGCAGCAAATTTGCCAAAATACTTAGAAGAAAGTTACAAAGCATAATAAAGTATGAATTGTTTGGGTTTTTTGATAATTAATGTCTGTAGATGTCTCTCCAACTAGGATTTTTTAATTGTCTTCTTTCCACCTGGAGAAGGCCAGGGAGGATTAGGTTTCACTGAAAATTTTGCCTGCATTTTTATGACAAATATAATAGCCCTCAAAATCCCTGAGTGAAAAGATCGGCCCAAAACCTATAAAATATTTATCTTCTTACCTCCCACTGCTGAAAAGGTCTGAAGATCTGGACTGGAGGTTTTCCTGTGATCTGAATCACATGGGAATGGCTGGAACAGCTCTGATTTCCACTGCTTTCAAATGCTTCAGGAATGGATTCCCTTTGGGTCAGAAGGAGAGAATTTGAGCTTGGCTCAAAGAGGAAAAATAATTTTAATTTCTCCCACCTTTTCCTGAGTTCCTAGGTCTTTTTTCTTCACCAGGACCCTTTGGGGATTTTACTTTAGGGAATGCCTGCTGTTGGAAGGATAAGGAGCAGAAGCAGTTTGGGCTCTGTAGGGAATTTTGGTCCAGAACTTGTCCCAGATGATTTGTGTTGTTTTCCTTGCAGTCCCCAAGTGGATTTTAAAGCTGGAGCTGGGACTGTCCCCCCTAAATCATTGGTGTAAGCCGGAAACATTTTGGTTTCGGAGGTGGGAACCAGTGCTGCTTTTCAGGCAGAAGGTATTAATTAAAGCAGGAATTAATTAAAGGTGAATGGTCCAAGATCCAGAGAGACAGGGGAGGATCACAGAATGGGTGAGGTTGGAAAGCTCCTCTGGAAGCACCTGGTCCATGATGGTGCCATTTTGCCTCACACATGGTTATATTTATATAAAACAAGGATGAATTTATTACCCATCTCAGTTTTAGGGTTCAATAAATTAACAGAGAGTGAATGCAGCACTCACATCCCCCTGAAAGATGAAAAATCACTGACTTTGGGACAAATTTGTGTCTTCCCAGATGACAAAAAACCCCTGAGCTGTTCCTCACCCCTGGTTCATGTGGAGGAGCTGAGAGAGCAGGAAAACAAACTCGCTTTTGGTCCTGGCTGAGTGACCACAGAGGTTTCTGATGCTGAGCATGTGGATGAGAATGGGGAAGAGTGGGAAGGTCCTGGAGGTTTTTTCCCACCCTGTGGATGTTGTCCAGGACAGCCAAGCTGGTGCAGGATAGCCCAAAGGAGCATCTTTGCCCCAAAGGGATGAGTCTTTTGACCCATCAGGAGGCCAAGCTCCCCCTGCAAAGACACTGCAGGGAAATCCTGACCCCAGCGTTTTCTGCAGAGCTGGTTTCACAAAAGGATTTGGCTGGAATTGCCTGAGCCTTGCAGGAAAAGGCATTTTTCCATGGCTGATTGCACTCCCACAGATCCTGTTTTTCCTTGGAATCTCCTTGGGGATTGCTGGTCTCAGCACAGGCTTTTCTGAACACTTGCGGCGATTGCTCCCTCGGGGGGTGGGAGATTTCTCACCCTCCAAAAGGGCAGAAGAACATTTGAAAAACACTTTCCAGGTCACATGGCCTCTGATTTTATTTTCATCCAGCAGGATGCAGCAGGAATCTCAACAGGGAAGAGCTCCAAGGAAACACAAGAAGCGGGACCTGGGTTGGACTCAATGATCTCAGAGGTCTTTTCCAACCTTAACGATTTTTGATTCTACGATTTTTGCACTAAATGTAAGGGAGTTCCCACCCTCTCCCTTCCCTTTTGTATGGATTTGACCTCTGCATTCCAATTATTGCCAATCTGGGACAATATTTGTGATGCAGAGATCACACAGGACTTGGGTGGTGTCCAAGAGGGGAGGAGAATTGGCAAGCAAATTATCACAAACACTGTGGAATTCATCCCATCACCATCCCTGGGAATTTTCAAAATACACTTGGATGCAACACTGAGGACACAGCTAATGCTGAACATCATGCAGGGCCGATGGCTGGACTTGATGACCTCAAAAGTATTTTCCAGCCTTAACAACTCCTGTATTTTATGAATAATTGCATTTTCCCCCAATGGAATCATCACGGAAAAAATCCAGGAGCTGCTCCTGGAAAGAAAAGAGATTTGGCATTGAGTGTAGCCATGTGGAGTGGATACTGGAGCAGGTTGGAAAATCCCAGCCTGCTGCTTCCTGGATAAGCATAACTCATCCCAGGGAGTCTCCAGGGTAAATCCAGGCAATTCACTTGTTGGAGAGTGTTCCCCCATGAATATTTTAGCAGAGCTGCACCTGCCAATGCTCCCAAAAATTAAGACACTCAATAAGAAGTGTTCAAAATTGGCTTGAAACTGAGAGAAGGTTAAGATTGGATATTGGGAAGGAATTCTTCCCTGGGAGAGTGGTGAGGTCCTGGAATGGATTCCTCAGAGGATCCATGGCTGCCCCATCCCTGGAAATGTTCAAGGCCAGTTGGACAGGGCTTGGAGCAACCTGGGATAGTGGAAGGTGTCCCTGCCCATGTCAAGGGGTTTGGAATAAATGATATTTAAAGTCCCTCCCAACCCAAACCATTTTGTGATGCTTCTATCAAAAAAGTGTAAAACCAGGAATGTTTCCAAATTATCAGTGAGTTTTTTTACCATTATTTGTGCTCTGGCTTTTGCTATTTTATGTTGATTGTTGAACCCCTAAGAATGGACATGTGGAAAACTCATTCTGCTCAATATCTGCCTCATGGCTCAGTAAAAGAGAACAAATCTGTTTCATTTTGGGATAAAATGCATCTGAAATTCTTAGATATAAAAACGGAATGAATTAGCTGGCGTTGTAGAGCAAGACCCCATTTGATAGGCCAATTAAACGTGCAATTCTTCTTGAATTTTCCTGGAAATTGAGTGAAATACATGGTAGGGATCATCCCAAACCCACTGGAGAAAGATTGAGAGAGCAAATGAAAAATGGAAAATAGGGCGACTGGAGACATTTATCCAGGAACCATTCTGGAAAATCTTTATCAGAGCTGGGATATTCAAAACAGAGAGAAAAGAAGAAAGAATTCTAAAGGGAGAAGTTACATGGATTTGGATCCTCTCGTTCTTTGTGACTTCAGCTGTGACCAGTGTTTTGAGATGAAAAACCAGTAGAGGGAGAAAGAACTTTTTTCTTTTCCTCTTCTCAGGGAGCTTAGGGTGGAGCTGTGGAGATTCTCCCTGGAGACTTGGCTTTGCAGCCATTCTTTCATCCCACTCTTTGTGATCTTCCACCACGGGCCAGTCCTGATTTAGCTGTTACAGAGAAATCTGCTGCCAGGTGAAGATTTAATTGCACCAGAGACCTTCAGCAACGTGGGCACTAATGAGGCAGAGTTCAGATATTCCTGACTTAATGAAAAACCAAGGAAGGGCTGGCCACGGGCTCCGGGCAGTTCTGGATCGCGCGGAGGAAGAATTTTCTCTTGGATAGGTCATGAATGAAAGGAGAGGAGAGGAGAGTGGCTCATCACCATCTGTCAGTGGGAGCTGGAGCCCAGCCAGGAGAGCCAGCAGTTAATTAGGAATGAGAGCTGCTTCCTTTCACAGACATTTCTATATGTTTATATATAGCCATTGTATTGCCATTAGTGGAAGTAATCTCTTTTTCTCTAATTAAATGAGCCAGCCAAATTTTTTTTTTTTTTGTTGGATGGCATTAACTCTGGAGAACTTGCCTTTGTTCTTCCTGAGCTCCAGGACTGGCTTGGGAAAACACAGCCCAAGGGATGATGGGACTCCCAGGAAACATCTCTTTTGGAATGGGCTTCAAAAAGTCACAGACTGAGAGGGGAAAGAGGTCCTGAGTTCCAGGATTTATTCCCTTGCTGGAATCATTATCAGGTGGTCTCCTTGAAAGCTGGAGAGAACATGGAGTGACTGGACAAGGGGGAACGGCTGTCAGCTCAAAGGGAGTAGGTTTAGGTTGGATATTAAGAAAAAAATCTTCCCTGTGAGGGTGGTGAGGCCCTGGCACCGATTTCCCAGGAAGCTGTGGCTGCCTCATCCCTGGAAATGTCCAAGGCCAGGTTGGACAGGGCTTGGAGGAACCTGGTCAAGTGGAAGGTCCAGAGAGCTGGAACCAGGTGATCTTGAAGGTCCCTTCCAGCCCAAACCATTCCATGATGATTCTGTCAGGATGTGCCAAGGTTTGTGATTCTCCTCCCGAGTCCTCACTGTTGCTTTTTTCTGTCTCCTTCTCCTGTGCACGAAGAACCTTCCAGTGCACCTCTCCCACCTCTCCAGGCGCATCCTCTTCAGGAAAATTCCATTATTTTTTGGTGACTCCCAGAAGACATGTGACATGAGGAAGGGATTACACACAGAAGGAGGAAGGTGTAGAGCTGGAACTGGTTTGCAGGGACTGTCTGGGAGGTCTCTGTGGGCTGTGAAGTCTAAAGGGGCTGGGGTTTTTTTCCAGCATTCCCTGACAGATGTTCAACATTCAAACAAATCCAATCTCCACCCTGCTACTCCCAGCAGCCACCAGAGATAAGAGATGGGCTGAGGCTCACAGCTCACTTGTGGAATGACTCATCCCTTTAATTGCCTCCCTTTAATTACAAATTAGCCTCCTTGACCTTTTCTTCCTGCTCTTTCCTGAGTGTCACAGTGCAGTTTGATCTCTGGGCTGCCAGGAGCAGAAGGAGGCGATGTCTCTTGGTGGAAGGGTTGTTTGAGCTGTGGCCACACTCTCACCTCTCTTCATCCCAGGAGTTGTGCCAAAAAAAAAGTTCCTCTTCTTGAAAAGGTCTTTGCGACTTAGAAAGAGCTAAAAAGTCACCACCTTAAACTGCAGAAGGAACAAAAAAAGTCTGACAAATTAAGATACTGAAATTTGGGCATAAAACCTCAAGGATTGGGAAGACTGAAGACCTAAAATTGTCATTCCTGGGTTGATTTGTTGTTGATTTTCTCTCTTTTGGGGTCTTTGAAACTCTGTTGGAATCAGGGATGTTACTCTGACTCAGAACTCAAAAAATATAAGGCTTATTCAACAGGAATATTCCAGCAAAAATACAATTTGGCAAGAGCAGACATTGAATCTGACCTCCAGAAAGGAATGGGAAAACCATCTCAAAATGTGGCAATTCCTTGGCAGGTGTGGATTTGGGAAGAGGAGGTCACCTGTGAATTTCCTTTCCAACATCAAAGACTTCGAGAACAGAAGTTTCTAGAGAGGAGAAAACATAGTTTGAAACTCTTTGCCTTTATTCATCAGTGAATTCTTGAAATGTTCTCCCCTGCGAAAATGTTTGGAATAACACCAGATTCGCCCACTCTGTGCTGACATTTAACTCATCCCATTATATGCATTACGCCACCACTGCAGCTTTATCCAGGATATAATGCAAGGAACATATACACAGATTTAGAAAAAATACAGAGCCTTATAGATTTATTTATAACGGTTCATATATTTATAATTAACTTCATTGTGAGGAAAGTTCAGCACGAGGTAGGACAACAATGGACTCCTCAGTTATATAAAAAGGCCTTGAAAAACTCCTCCCTCCTCAGAGAAAAGTTCCCTGAACTGCTTGGGAAAGTTGCATTTAAAAAAAAAAAAGGCTGAAAATGCAAATGTTTTGTTAATAACAATTTATTGCAGTTCAAATTTACTTTTTATTTAATTTTTAAAGTGTATTGAGGAATAAGCTGCAGGGTTTTATATCAATGTTGAGACACGCAGGACAAGAGAGGGATCAAAGGAACTCTCAGATAATTTGTAGATGACACCGAATTGACAGCGCAGTGACACGACTGAAGGACAGGGGCCATCCAGAGGGACCTGGACAAGCTGGAGGAGTGGGAATGCCATGAGGGTTAACAAAATCAAGTGTTGGAGCTGCACCTGAGCTGGGGACAATTCCAGGGTCAATCCAGGCTGGAGCAGCCCTGGAGAAAAGGACTTGGGGGGCGGTGGATGAGAGGCTGGACATGACCCAGCCGTGTGCACTTGGAGCCCAGAAATCCAAAGGTGTCCTGGGCTCATCCAGAGCAGGGTGGGCAGCAGGGGAGGGAGAGGATTCTGCCCCTCTGCCCCTCTCAGGTGAGGCCCCACCTGCAGAGCTGCCCCAGCCCTGGGGCCCAGCACAACAAGGTCATGGAGCTGCTGGAAAGAGTCCAGATGAGACACCAGGAAGATCAGAGGGATGGAGCAGCTCTGCTGTGAGGGAAAACTGGGAGAGGTTGGGTTCAGCCTGGAGAAGAGAAGCTTTGGGGTGATCAAATTGTCACCTTCCAGTATCTAAATGGGCTGACATGAAAGATGGAGAGAGACCATTTACAAGGGCCTGGAGTGACAGGACAAGGGGGAATGGCTTCAAACTCCAAGAGAATAGGTTCTGGTTAGAGATTAGGAAAAAATTCTTTCCTGGGAGGGTGGTGAGGCCCTGGCACAGGTTGCCCAGAGAAGCTGTGGCTGCCCCATCCCTGGAAACATTCCAGGCCAGGCTTGGAACAACCTGGGATAGTGGAAGGTGTCCCTGCCCATGGCAGGGGAGTAGAATGAGATGATCTTTAAGATCCCGCCTGTGCATGGGAGAAGGTGTCAAAGGTTCACATGATCTCATCCCAGGATCACCGAAACGACCTCCATGATCACTGAGTCCATTACTTAACACTTCAAATTTCTCCACCAAACCCTGTCTTTAAGCACCACATTCTGACAGTTTTTTAACACTTCAGGGAGTGGTTACTCCACCTCTGCCCTGGGCGCCTGTTCCAATGTTTGATAACCCTTTTGGTGACGAAATTTTTCCTGACACCCAATCTAAACCTCCCCTGGCACAGCTTGAGGCAGTTTCATCTTGTTCTACCACTCATTGCCTGGAAGAAGAGACCAGCCCTCACCTGATTACAAACTTCTTCCAGGAAGCTGTAGAGATATTGTGCCACCCTGATGAGATCCTGAATTCTCTAAAAATGGGACTTCTTTGGCTTCTGCAAATTCTCCTGTTCTGCTGTTTCCAAATCAGGGAGCCTGAGGTGTGGTTGGTGAAACCATCCCACACCAGGTGCCAACCAGATGGGAAATAACTCTGTGTTTAATGGG
>JAHLSL010000011.1:590913-601019 GCA_025920805.1 Petroica traversi
TTGGTTTTTGGTTTTTGGTTTTCGGTTTTCGGTTTTCGGTTTTCGGTCTTTTGGTTTTTGGTTTTTGGTTTTTGGTTTTCGGTTTTTGGTTTTCGGTTTTCGGTTTTCGGTTTTCGGTTTTCGGTTTTCGGTTTTTGGTTTTTGGTTTTTGGTTTTTGGTTTTGTTTTTTTAATCCCATATGATTTCCAGCATGGAATGATAGAATGGTTTGGGGTGGAAGAGATCTTCAAAATCCTATCATTCCAGCCCCTTCCATGGGCAGGGACACCTTCCACTGTTCCAGGTTGCTCCAAGACCTGTTCAATCTGGCCTTAGACAATTCCAGGGATGTGGCATCTACAGCTTCTCTGGATTCCATGGCTTCCCCACCCTCCCAGCTCCATCAGATGTTCTTTCCTCCCTTGTCTTTCTGAATTTCCTTTTGTCCCACACATAAATCTTCCTGTTCCAGGGGGTATTTCAGGGAGATAAAATTTCTTCATTAATGTCCCTGATTTCAATCCAGACTTTTCACTTTTGGAGATTACAAAACCGTTGCTGAAGTTTTAATTTTCAATTTTCCCTCCTGGTTAATGGAAATTTGGACATATCCATCCCTCAAGGACTCCTTTCTCCAATAATTTGGAAGCCTTAGAAGTCTCTGAGAGCCTTCAAAATATGCAGGAAATCAACACCATCCCTGAAGCAGCAACTGAAGGAGACACAGCGAGGCCAAAATGAATTTATCGTTTTAATTTAAATCTCATCAGACTTTATCAGTTCCACCCCTTGTGCACCTCCTTCCACTCTCCACCTCCTTACACAATCCTTTGCAGCAGCTCCAAGATTTTGTGATCCACCTGGAATGTGCCAAGGGCTCAACATGACACCTCACACAAGTCACGGATCCATCACTGCTGCTTTTCCCTCAATATTTCTCCTCTCCTGAAAGATCCTGTTCCAAGAATCTCCAAAGTTCTGCTTCCCAGGGCGGTGTTTCTGTGGATATGGAAGATGTTCAGGGAACTGAGTCACAGTTCCGTGACAAGAGGTGGCCTGCTCAGCCTGAAGTTATTTTTGTAGGCAGGGAATTTGTACAAATGAAGGATGAATTCAGTTTTCCCACTTGCCAGCCATTTGCTGCCTGGGTTCATTTCAGTACTTGCATCTTTGGTGTGTTCTTTATGCTTCCCATTTTAGTCTTGGAGGCATCAGATTCCTTAATTTTGTCAGGGAAAGTTTTCCAAAAAGCCTGGAAACTGTGGGTGAAGAGACAAACTGAGCATTCCTGAGGGGTTATGAACGTAGCCCGTGTTTTGGAGCAAATTCTAAAAGTTTTATCACTTTACTTAAGTTGTCACTGAAGTAGTTTTGTTAAAAATTGAGGTCATTAATGATTAATCATTTTTTAGTTCAGCCACATTTTGATTAAAGCAAGAAAAGACAGGTTGGAACTTTTTAAACTGCACTTAATTTAGAAATAGAAGTTCCACTCAATACTGAAAATTATCTGATTTTTGTAAGTCTAACCAGGGGCTCGCGCAGCTGAACATTCCTGAACATTCCTCATGGCTCATCCTGGGTTTTTAGCTCCCAAATCAGCCTGATGGTACAATTTACCCCGATTTCATGGACCATAAGTTGGAAGAAGAGGCTTGTGGAGGATGAGAAATGTCCTGGTAATGAAGCGGCTGTTTCCAAGATCATGGATTCATGGAATTATAGAAACCATGGAATGGTTTGGGTTGGAAGAGACCTAAAATATCATCTCCTTTTAACCCCTGCCATGGGCAGGGACACCTTCCACCGTCCCAGGTTGATGCAAGCCCATTCAACCCCTCCTTGGGGACTTCCAGGGATGTGGCAGCCACAGCTTCTTTGTGTCAGTGCCTTGCTCCCTTCCAGGTAAAGAATTTCTTCCAATATCCCATCTAAACCTCCTCTTCTTGTAGTTTAAAACTTTTCACATCACCCACAAACTTTCCCTTTGAGAGACACTTTCTCTGCATGCTGGTTTTCTCCTCATACACCCCAACTCTATTTCAGAAATGAAAAAAATTGGGTTTCTACACATGAAATGCAACCAGTGTCAACACTGGATGGTTTTCACTTCCTTACCTTCACTGATTTTTTCCTTCTGGATTTTTCAACACTCAGCCCTGGCAGCCAAAGACTGAGATTAATTAAAATGGTTTTGTCTGCTTGTTTTGTCCCTCAAGAGCTGTTGAGATTTGAGAGCTTCGTTTGAGCTCTGGGTCAAGCACAGAGAGAGCCCAGGAGAACGGGGAAGAGATGCCAAGGGAGGGGAGAGAGCAGCAGCTCTCAACTTTTCCCTGCTGGAATAAGCATTCATTAGGTCCACAAAAGCATTTTTTGCCTAAAGGATGAGCTGAAAACAAAGATAATGATGGGTTCTACCCTGAGATAATTAATCTGCAGACGGAAACATCCATTCACATGTGCTCTCTTTATCCATCTGTCCATTCATTGTTTTTACAAAGCCCATTCAAGTCAAGAAAGGAATTCTGCTGCTTTCCAGGCACAGATAAAAATTCCTTGTGCCATTCCTGGGGTGTCCGGCAAATTCTCCTTGCACAGAGTGCTCAGCTCAGCAGGGACATGGCCAAAAAGGAGCAAAAGCCACCTTTTAATGCTGTGAAGATTTTTACTTCTTTCCCATCTATTTGAGGAAGGAAAAAAAAAAAACCTGCTTGAATTTTTCCTTCCAGCTGTACATGGTACAGAATCTGCCCAGGTTACCACAGGAAGAAATTAATTACCTCTTTCTCTAATGATGTCAGCTGAATATTTTAATGTGGTTATGTTTAATCACTATTTTTAACTCGCACTAAAACCTCTGCAATTACCCTCAGGGCCAACAACTGCTCAGTGAACCGTGGGGTGGATTCAACTCCTTTTTCTGCATAAAGCAAATCCACCTCTCCAGAAGAAAAGTGTTCCAGGCACTGAGGTTTCTGCCTGCTGATGATCTTGTGTTGTGCATGGAAAAGTGGGAATATTCACTGGAGTGAAGATGGGGATGAATCGGCTTCAGAACATCCTGAGAACTTCTCACTCCTGCAAAATCCCATCTCCATCCCCACTTGCTGTAAATAGACCAGAAAAATAAAAGGGAACAACTTCAGTGATAAGATCAGGAGGAGCTCAAGTCCAGCACGGGCTGGGCACTTTGCCAACAGTTCAGAACTGAAAGAAAATCCAGTGCCTGCTGCAATTCTGAGGTGGAATTTTGAATCACAGCAGAGAACTGAACAAACCCAGTCACCACTCCCATTGTTTTTCCCAGTTGTTTTATTGCCTGTTTCAAGCAAACATCCTACTGGAAAGCCTTTTCCTTTAGATCAGACAAAGTTACACATTTCCAAATGCACAAACCCCAAAACTTTGAGTTTATTTGACCTGTTGGGTAGAGGGAACAGGAAAACTTTCTTCCAAATTCTTTGGGGCTGAACTGAAAATTATTTCTCAGCAGAGAAGGGGTTTGAGTGTAATCTTTGCATCCCAAGGATCCATGGAATCATGGAATGGCTTGGAAGAGATCTTAAAAATCATCTAATTCTGACCTCTCTGCCATGGGCAGGGACTCCTTCCACTATCCCAGGTTGGTCCAACTCGGCCTTGAGCACTTCCAGGGATGGGGCAGACAGAGATTTTTTGGGAAACCTGTGCCAGGGCCTCACCACAATTGCAGGGGAGAATTTCTTTGGAAATCCTTGGAAATCCTTGGAAATTCCTTGGAAATTGTTTGTAATTTCTTGAAAATTCTTTGGAATTCTTTGGAATTCTTTGGAAATTCTTTGAAATTTCTTTGGAAATTCTTTCTCCCTGCCCTCCCTTCTACACAGGACTTGCGTGAGGTGACTTGGGAGCGTAACACACATCAATGAGTAATAAATGATATTTATCTCTGAAAAATACAGATGTTCCTGGTTCCAAGGCTCTGGTGTATCATCTTCCCTGCAAGTGGGACCGAATCCTTCTGGGATCTGCCACCTGGAAGTGGCTCTGAGTAATCCTCCCACAGCACTGTCAGACTTTGCAAAAGGGAAACAGGCAAAGATGCAACTTCTATCCAAAATTTTGAGTTAATTTTTCAGGAGGTTTTACTCTCCAGTTAGAGGTGCTGGCTCCTTTCAGGGTCTGAAAGGTGCGGGGATTAATTTGTACTGATTTCTTCCTGATCCTCTGTGTGTTCCTTTTTTCCCCTCTGACATCCAGAGGCTCTTTCAGGAGAGATGGATCACTTGGGATGATGGAAGTGATGCCTGAGAGAGGGAGAAGGAAGAGCAGCTGTCATCAGCAATGGGATTAAAGCCAAGGAAGCCTCTAAATCCCCAAAACAGACCAGCCCTGGCTGCCTCAGTTTGCTGCTGTTTGGTTTTTTTTTTAATGCAGGGGGAATTTTGCTTCTTGACTGTTTCTAATTCTCATCCTGTAGGATTTAACTCTGTGGAATTTGGTTATAGGGGTATAATAGAAGTGAGAGATCTCTAAAGATGGGTTTAGAGCATGGGAATTTATTGTGAAAGAGCGTGGGTATGAGAGGCCTGCTGGGCTGCAAGACACAGCTCAAAGCAGGCCAAGGAAAGAGAGAGAAAGAGGCAAAAGGAGAGAGCAAAAAGAGAGAGGGATTTGCCATTTACAATACAATAAATCATCTTCTCTGTTGAATATTCTAATTCTCTTTAACAAATCTGAAACAAGCTTCAAACTCTACAATATTTGCATGCAACCTATAAGAATCATTACATTACCATATGGGGTTATATTTTAAACCTTAAAAAAACTGCTTTTGGGAATCTCCTACCAGGCAGGTATGGTTTGTTCTGACCTTTGGACCTGCCTAGGCAAGGGTATTGTTCTATCAAGAAGGAGGATTCCCTTCAGTCAGCTCTACTATTGTTTCTTAGTTACTCTTTAACTCAAACCTTGTCATCATCTCAATTTCGATTATACTTTCCATATTTTCAGCATCTTTTGCAAGGTAATCATATCTATAAGGCTTTCCTATTTCACCTTCCTCAACATCACCCTGCTGAGAAAGAGGAACAAGCAGAACACTGAGGGATCCTTACCATAAAATGGCTTGGATTGGAAGGGCTCTCCAAGATCATTCAATTCCAACCCCTTTCCATGAGCAGGGACACCTTCCTCTATCCCAGGTTGCTCCAAGCCCCGTCCAACCTGGCCTTGAACTCTTCCAGGGATGGGAAAGCTACAGCTTCTCAGGGAATTCTATTCCAGGGCCTCCTCACTCTCCCAGGGAGGAATTCCTTCCCAATATCCCATCTAAATCTTCCCAGTATCTCTCTCCAATATTCCTTGTTCTTCAGCAGCAGCTCAGCAGCACCATAACTCCCTCTCTGCACAGGGAGAGGTGATTTATGTTTATAAATTGTCCATATACGTGCAAACAAATCCTCATCTCCTGAAGGGAAGCAAAGGGAATAGTGCTGGGTGTAAATCCAAGAGTACAAAATCAAATTTTTACTGAGATCACTGAATTCCTGAGTTGTTTTCAATGTAACAACCCTGATTTTTGCCTTTCCTTGTTGTTTTTGTGTTACAAGGTGAAGGATCCTGGTTTTTAAGGGTATCCCGAGGCTGAGCTCCACAAGTGATTTGTTGAACATTGAGATAAAACCCAACAATCAACCCTCACTCCTACAGAGGGTGGAATGGTTTAAATGAGCAAAAGGAGGAGGAGATTAATTGGAGAGATGTAAAAGACTGATTGGTGCAAACCCAGTTCCCAGGAAGGAAATGGAATCAGTACTTTTCCTTATGAAAAACATCAACACAAGCTTTGAAATCCATGTCTGGTGTCCATAAAAATGTTCCTTTTTTTTTTCCAGTGATTGCCGGGATCACGGGACCAGACCACTCAAAATATTTTATTTTAATTGCTCGCAAGGTCACACAGTGGTCACAAATTTGGAACCCTTAGACTTTTAAAATGTAATTTGGAGGGAAAAAAATCCCAGTGTTGTTCCACCAGCGCACGGAGTATATGGGGAGTGTACACCAGTTTTTCCCAGTTTACTGGCCCTCTGATCCTTGTGTTTCCTTAAAGAGGCACAGTAAAAAGTGGAAAAGAACATAAAAAATAACACAGCTGTTATAAAGTGGATTTTCAGTGTATTAAAAGTGAAACCCCACTCTGTTTTTATGGAGAGCTGTAAATAAGTCAACAAGATTTAGGCTACACCTTTGGAATTTGCTCGGTGCTCAGCGGCAATTCCTGACTTTCTGTGGCTGCCTGGAAAATTCAGAATATTTCCTACAGGATATCAGAAACCTTTTCCAGAAAGCCCTTGTTTGGAACTCCCACCTTTTCAATTCATTGTTAATCCTGCTGCAAGATTTCATTAAGCTCAGAAAATAATTTGGTTTTTTTCAGCCTTGTTCTCTTCAGCTCCCCTTTGGCTGGGAAAGGAGAAACCCACGAGCTTTTTGGCAGTCAGGAGAAGAGTTATTTTATAAATCGAACCTGAACTGATGAGTTTGGGGCACGAGGGAAATTATTTCTCCTTTGAATATTGTTCCAACCTTTTTTTTTTTTTTTTTTTCTTTTTTTCCCAGCTGATCTCTCACTTGTAAAGGCTGACATCTCCTCTTCCAGCTGAACCTTGTGGGAGATAAAATAATATGCAAAGACATCATTGAACCCGAGATATTCCAGCTCCAGGGTTATTCAGGCTGGAAAATCCTTCCCCAACCTGAGTGGCTCAGCTGATTAAAAACTCCGAGTTCGGAGCATTTCCCGCACGCAGAGAACATCAGAAAATCAATGCTGGATTTATTGACTTTCCCCTCAGTTGCTGCCATTGCTTGCTAATTCCATGAAAATTTTCCTGTCATCTTTTGTCAGAATCTCTCTCCTTCCCATCCCTCTCCCCGAGGGGCTGCTCCTTTAGCTCTTCTTTGGAGCAGCCTGGGCTTCCCATTCCATCCCTGACCTCTGGGAAGCAGAAGGTCGGAGGAGAAGCACTCGAAGTGTATTTTGAGCTTGAGCTCCAAGTGGGATATTAAATCCAATTCCTTGCTTTCATCTTCCTGAAAATGCTGTGTTTTCCTTATTTTCCTTAAATGAGAACACCACATTTATTGTTTCCCCCCTCCTCATAATTACTTCAACCAACATTTTCAGTTCAAAGTACAGAGTGTGTACATTTGATTTCCTTTCCCAGGAACAAATATATAAAATAAAAATCCAACCAAATCACCACTCCATCTTTTTCTTTTTTGTTGTTGTTTTTTGTTTTGGTTTGGTTTTTTTGTTTTGTTTTGGTTTTGTTTTTTTTTTCCAGGAAAGATGATTTTTCCTGGGGAAGAAGATAAGAAAACAAAGCACTGAAGGATATTTTGTCCATATTTTTAATGCAAAAGACAATTCTGGAGCACTAAATACAATGGTTCCTAATGTGTTTTAATATCTATATTTACACAAATAAACCCAGACAACTTAGAGCAATGCATCCTCCTGGGATATTATATTATTCCCACTTTTCAGGGGGAAATAAGGACCCACATGGGAAGCTGCAATAAACACAGGACTCAAGTCACGTTGCCTGAACAATACCAGAGTGGTATTTTTAGCTTTTTATTCTTTCTAATCAGTGACTAATCCTGTTTTCTTTTTTTTTTTTTTTTTTTTATTTTTCTGGGAGCTAAAATCCAGCCATTGCTGGACAAATTGATGTCTGATCATCCTTAATTTCCAAAATTAAAAAGTTCATGATTAAATAATGCCGTTTCTTTTGAAGACTGCACACCCACCACTTCACTTTGGTGGTCTCTCTCAGCCCCTCTGAGCTAAGCCCAAGGTTCTATCACAGATAATCCCTTAAGGAGATTTCTGCATTGTTCTATTTAATTAACAACAATGTCTAATATATTATTATTACATTTCCTGAGTTTTATAAAGAAATGGGATTTTCTAAGACAAGGACATTCAGTGGCAGGAAGAAATGCAGATCCTCAAGGCTTCCCAAAGTAAATTTCCTTGGGTTATTGTAGCTCTAAATAAATATTTTTAATTGGTCCAATCTCTTTTCACTTTTTTTGCACTACTCAGATCCAACAGCTCTACAACTCCCTGGAAAATGGGACATCCACAACTTCTCTGGGAAACCTGTGCCAGGGACTCGCCAGCCTCAGGATAAATAATTTTTTCCCAAAATTCCATCTAAACCTGTTCCCTTTCAGTTTGAAGCCATTACCTCCATCCGTCACTAAAAATGACTGATATTTCCACTTTTCCTGGAAAATCAGGATGAATTCATGTCTGTTCACCACCACAGGGCTGCTGGGAAGATCTGATGGAGAAGAAGCCACCAGCCAAGCAGGAGTCAGGACTGTGGGCAGTTTTCCTGAAGTTATTTGAGGTGCAGATCCAACCTTTCTTCTCAAAAATTCCGATTCCCACAAACTGAATTTCAGAATTCCCAGAGAAATCTGGTCAGAAGTTGTTCCCCTGCCAAGGGCCCTCCTTTGACTCCAAATCCAAGGCCTTGCTGCTCATCCTGGGACTGTAAGAGGGAGTGAAAGGGTTTTCCCCCACTTTTCCTCTTCCTTTTCCATGATAGAAAAAATAATTATCTTGGGCTAGGAGAAATCACAGAATGTCCTTCATGGCTTTGCCTTGTGCTCATTCCACTTCAGCAAGAAGTCAAACAATCCAGGAAACACCAAAATCCCCAAATGCCAGGAGGAACCATCTCTAAGGAATGTGAGAAAAGTCATCCAGATATTTTCTTCCCTCTATTAGGATATCAATAAACCAGACAGTTTCCTCGAGCACTGAAATGATGTTTTCTATGCAGTTAAATTGTAAAAATGTTGATGATTTTGATGTGTTACCATCTCTGTCTTTTGCCACGTTTCAGGCTGATGCTCTTCCAAAGTCAGTTCAAATCCCTCAAAATCTTTAGTGCTGATTTCTTTAGCTGAAATAAGAAATTATTTCACCAGCAATCAGGGTCCTGCCTACTGGGATTTGAAGATCAAAGCAACATTAAATTCTTATAAATATGAAAAAGGAAATAAAAGAAAAATATTAATGCAAAGGATTTGAAACCCAAATAATTCCATAGCCCCAAACTTTGTGTATTTAGATATGGAAAGAACAGTGCTCAGAAGGTTTTGATATTCGTTTCCTTGCTCATAGAAGAGGAAAGACATCCTTAGATGGGTCCACAAGGAAAGAAGAAGAGGAATTAAAAAACAAAATTCTGAATTTCTGTAGCTGGAAACACTTCAGGTGTCAATGCCTCAAACTATGCCAAAGAAAAGGGATGATGTGATGAAGAAGCAGAGCAAGATAAGGCCATGAAGCCAGGAAAAACTCAGGAAAATTTAAGGCAAAACAGACCTGTTTGAACACTGAGAGAGAATAACTGCTCATGTTCCGTTTTTCCTGCAATCTCCTTCATTCCATGTAGAAATGTGAGGAATTTTGTACTTTCTGAGGTTTGGCTTTCCCAGCACCTTCCTCAGCTTTTTCTGGTTGAAGGGAGTTGTTTTCCTGAGCTGGCAGGTGCTGATGGATCCCTCTGCGTCCCCACAGCCTTTTCCTCTAACGTTGATTTGATTACCTGTTTACCTGAAATTTATCCTCTCCAGAAGCATCACTCCTGAGATCTCATCAATCACCGCTGGAAAATGCAGCAGGCAGAAATTCATCTGGCAATATCCTAAATTGAAGGAAATCTTCCTTCCTGGTGTGTGCGTTCCTGGAAACATCTCTCTTTTGGATGAATAAAAGCTACAAATTTAAAAGGAACTGAAACAAAACCATTCATGTGAAATTCCCTAAATCATCCTTAGGGAACAAATAACTCTCTACCAATGACATGACCAGAGATGGTTTTCCTGAGGAAATTTTTGAAAGTGTGTTCCTATGTACCTGGGAGGTTTTCTGTTTATTCCTAGAGTCCCAGAATCGTGGAATGGTTTGGGTTTGAAGGAACTTTAAAGATCATCTCATTCCCATGGGCAGGGACACCTTCCACTAGACAAGGTCATTCCAAGCCCCATCCAACCTGGTATTGGATATCTCCCTTCCCTTCCCTTCCCTTCCCTTCCCTTCCCTTCCCTTCCCTTC
>JAHLSL010000011.1:602466-648391 GCA_025920805.1 Petroica traversi
TTAAACATATTGTGGTGACAACTCTGCCAGTCCTTCAGAAAAGGCTGCTCCAATTCAGATCTCTCCAACGGGGTCAGTCCTTCAGGAACAGACTGCTCCAGTGTTGATCCTCTCCATGGGATCAGTCCTTCAGGAATAGATTTTTACAGTGTGGATCCCTTCCATGGGATCAGTTCTTCAGGAAGGGTCCACTCCAGTTTGGTCCCTCCCATGGGATCAGATCTTCAGGAACAGGTTTTTCCAGTGTGGATCTGTCCCATGGGATCAGATCTTCAGGAATAGGTTTTTCCAGTGTGGATCTGCCCCATGGGATCAGATCTTCAAGAACAGGTTTTTCCAGTGCAGATCACTTTCATGGGATCAGTCCTACAGGAAGAGTCCACTCCAGTTTGGGTCCCTCCCATGGGATCAGATCTTCAGGAATAGGTTTTTCCAGTGTGGATCCCTCCCATGGGATGTCCTTCAGGAAGAGTCTGCTCCAATTTTGGTCCCTCCCATGGGATCAGGAACAGGCCACTCTACTGTGGATCCCTTCCAAGGGGTCAATCCATGAAGAACAAGCTGCTCCAGTGTGGATCCTCCATGGGATCACAAGCCCTGCCAGCAAACTCCTCCAGGTTGGGCTTCTCTCTCCATGGAAACACAGGTCCTGACAGGATGCTGCTCCAGCTCTGGCTTCCCATGGAATCACAGTCTCCTTCAAGCATCCACCAGCTCTGAGATCCTCCAGAGGTTTTTTTTCTTCCAGTGGTCTCTTTTTCCCATGGACATCCATGGGGTGCTGGGACACAGCTGCCTCATCCTGGGCTCCACCCTTCCAGCCCAAGCCATTCCACATTTCTATGATCCCAGATGGGCCAACAATGAGGAAATCTACAGAAATGAAGAGCCAAACCCATTGGAATGGGAATTTCTTTGGATCAATGTGGAAATTCCTGGCTTCTAATGAGTCTGTTTAAAAAATGACCCAGCTCACAGTGACTTTCAGCCCAAGTAGATGCACTTTAAGGCAGTAAGAACATCCCTAAAAAGATCAAATTGTTCCCTGATCAGAGCACCCAAAAGTTGCATCAGCTCAGTTCAGAAAAAAAAAAGTTTCGAGCTCATTTTAATGTTGCAGCTCCCTGGAAAATGAATTAAAGCTTGCAATTAATGCCTGGCTGGGACTTTGCAGCCAGCTCCAGATACTCAGCTGAGATACCACGATGACAAATGGGGTTTAAAATACCTCGAAAGAGATGAGCTGTGCAGGCAGAATATTCTGATGAGTTTGGGATTTGGCTCCTTGTCACCTTTGCTATAAAAAGCTGAACAGGAAAGAGCGGATTTTCTTCCAGCTAAATAGAAGGAACTCCTGCAAAATCCTCAGTTGCCATTTCAGAGCCACCCAGGATATCAGGGAATGACTGAGGCTGGAAAAGGCACCCAGGATTATGGAGTCCAACTGTCACCAATCCCTACCATAGCTCTGATTGCCACGTCCAGGCATTTCTTGGACTTTTCCAGGGATGGGGACTACACCACTTCCCTGGGTAGCCCCTTCCAAAGATTGACCCTCCTTTTCATGAAGAAATTCTTCCTGATGTCCAACCTGAACCTCTCCTGGCAGAGCTTGAGGCCATTCCTCTCATCCTGCCCCTTGTTCCCTGGGCACAGAGCCTGATTCTCACCTGGATTCAGCCTCTTTTCAGGGAATTGTGGAGAGCCAGAAGGTTCCCCCTGAGCTTCCTTTTCTTCAGGCTGAGCCCTTTCCCAGTTCCTTCAGCCACTCCTGGTGTTCCAGACCCTTCCCAGCTCCTTTCCCTTCCCTGGACACACTCCAGCCCCTCAATATTTTTCTTGTCATGAGGGGCCCAGAACCGGACTCAAAACCTGAGGTTTGACCTCACCAGCACAGAGGGACAATCCCTGCCCTGGTCCTTTGGCTCCACACTGGTGACACAAACCAGGTGCCATCGGTATCAGGGATTGGAACTCAAGCATATTTAAGATCCCTTCCCACCCAAACCATTCCCTGATTCCATAATCCTCTTAATCAGGAAGGAGAAATGTTTATGTTTTAATAAATTCCCTTTCTGAAATTCAGGTTTCTGTCCCCACGCAAATCAACTCAACCACAGTTCCTGCTCCCTTTTCCATCCGTGTAGTTTAGGGCAGTAAAATTCTTTCAGAATTTGAATTTTTTTCTCATTGGAGTAGGGAGAACACAGGCACTGTGGAGTGAGAATGGAAAAGCTGTGGGATCAGACAGTTCCCAGCCAGACCCAGGAGGGCGCTGGCGTGAGGAACCCAATCCATGTAAGAAAATTAAAATTGTTTAAGGAGCATTCTCTGGAGCTTGTGCTACCTGGCTCAGATATTATTTCCCATTATTTAGCTCTCCTGCTTTCCCAAAAAAGGAAAATGCTGGGAATGGTCTCTGACCTGCACTCACTTCTGGCCCGTGACTGATAAGAACACAAAGGGATAAGTTTATTTGGCATGAGTTATTCAAACAGAACAATGGCATTGAAATGAGCATCTGAAACTCCTCACAGGTCTGTTTAATTTATTGATAAAAATACATGACCAGTGTTTAACCCTTTTTAATGATGGGATTTGACCCCACAGCAGATGTTCAGGAAAGAGCAAGAGTTGTCTTTATTTACTCTGTTCCTCCTGCTCTCTTTTAACCCCGTTATTCTGGGAGAGGAACCTCCAAAGTGTGTGAGCATGTGGGAAATGAGAACCCCTGTCCTTTAAAAACTTGGGAAATGAGGCTGAAAGAAGCTGCTGGTGGAAAGCTGAGCCAAACTGGATCATTTGCTGCTGCCTCTCTATCAAAGACTCACCTTTAATTCAACAGCAGGAATTCCACTCCCACTCTGACTCCAATCCTATTTTTGTTTGTCCTGACTGGGCTGTGACCTGTTTGTGTTTAATGGGAAGAAATTGATAAAGTGGGATCAGAGAGGTTTTTGCCTGTTTTTGTAGGGAATTAATTAACTCCAAACACTGGTGAAACACCTCAAACACCTCGAATCCCCCACCCCTCCTGATATTTTTTCCTCATAATAACGGAGTCCTGTTTGCTCCATGGATGTTTGATTGGCAGCTGGTTGGGAGGGGTCCTATAATTCCTTGATCCTTTTCATTCCAAGCAATTCTTTAACTGGTAATTCTTTTTGGCAGGGAATCACTCCAGTCTGCCTAACTCAGAGATTCAGAGGAAGGTGGAAAGAACCCAGCTGGGGGATAAAATGTCTTGGGATGAGATTTCCCCTCCACAGCTCTATTCCTGATCTGTGTCAAACCTGGAGGCCTTTCCAGGGAGATTTGATAATTTTTAAGCTCATCTCTGGCATTTTTTCTGTCCTAGACCTTTTTTTTCTTTCCAGACCAAATTTTCTTACATTTTTTATGCAAATCAAACTTGATGCAGTGACAAAAATAGTTGGAACAGACTTCCCATGAAAAGTGTGGAGTCACCATTCCTGCAGGGATTTAAACCTCCTGTAGATGTGGCACATGGGGACACGGTTTGGGGGTGGCCTTGGCAGTGCTGGGTGAATGGTGGGACTTGATGATTTTAGAGGTATCTTTTCCAACCTAAACAATCTTGTGATTTTTGTCACATCCATCAATAGACAGAGGGATTTTTATCCCATTGGCTGTGGGAAAAAGGGTGCTTGGAGGAAAAGGAGGTACCCAAATCCAAAAAGAGGTAGAGATGCATTAGAGCAGGAGAGAATTCACTGAGGTTTCATCCCCAAGTTCTGAGTTACCAAATCATTTGCCTGCGCCTCATTTTCCCTGCCTGCAAAACAGGATAATTGGGCCAACTTTTAAAAAGTTTTGAGGTGTGGTCATGGATAATCTCATTAAAAATCCAGGCTGCACACAAATTATCAAGGCTAGGATGGATGGGGCTCTAAACCTGGTCTAGTGGAAGGGGTTCTGAGTGGGACGGTCTTGAATGTTCCTTCCATCCTGTGATTCCATGATTCTCTTGTTCTCACAAAACAAAGCTCACATCATGCATCAGCAACAAGCAAAATTTATAATGAAAAACAGAATTTTGAGTCTTCCTCAGAAGCCCTGATTTGTAGAGTCTTTTTTTGATATCTATTTCTGTTTTAACTGCTAGAAAATCTGTTTTAAAACATTTGACAATTGGCACTTCCCACCAAACAGAATTTTGATGCTGCAACCCAGCCTAATAACACTTACATGGCTTTAATTTGGGGCATGGGGATAAATATTCCAATAAATAAATAGATAGCCTAATAAATAAAAACTGCAGTGTGTTTTCAGTGATGGGGTCAGAAAAAAATTTAAATCAATCAAAAACCAATTTTCAAACTGTGTGGTGTTGAATTTAGCTCTTCTCAGGCTCCCAATGCTCAGATTTAACCCACCTGGCTTCGAGCACTAGAATAAAATACCTACATTTTGGGGTTGTTGGATTTCCATCCATGAATGTTGAGTTCCTTCCAGCTCCTCAGGGGCCTGATTTGCCATCTGGAAGTTTCTCATTATTAATTTCAGCACAACCCAGTTACATGCTGGTGGTAAAAGCCCAGATTTGGACAGGATGGACGTGAAATTCTGCTTGGTTAAAAATAAAACTCAGATGTGAATCAACTGCTCTTGAACTCAGAAATAACAGCAGAACTGTGTGGTGACAGACACAACATGGGCTGAAGCTGGTCTTGGTAATACTTTGCCAGATGGGTCATTAAAGTGATTGATGGTGATATCACATCATCAGAGCTAAATTAGCTGGGATATTAGAACTAATTGCTGGTCAGAACGAGCCAGGAACAATTAGCAAGAGACACTGAGTGTCCAAGGAGATTTATCCTTTCATCAGCTCATGGTTTTCAAGTGCTCTGGCCCCTTGGTTGAGTGGCAGCCAAACTGAGGGCTGGGCAGAGAATGTAGAGAAAATTCATGAGAATTTGAGAGAAATGGTGGAGTTAATTTTCTTCTTCACCTGAGTGGGCTGGGGAAAGCTGGGAAACCAGTGATAAAGAGAAGTGTGAGAAGGAAAAAGGATTCATTGAGGATCAAAGAATCATGGAATGATTTGGGTTGGAAGGGACCTCAAAGAACATCCAGTTTCACCATCCTGCCATGGGCAGGGAGACCCTGCACTATCCCAGGCTGCTCCAAACCCCATCCAACCTGGCCTCAAAGACTTCCAGGGATGAGGCAGCCACGGTTTCCATGAAAAACCTTTGCCAGGGCCTTACCACCCTCACAGGGAAGAATTTCTCCCTAATATCCAACCCAAACCCACACTCTTTCAATTTAAAACCATCACCCCTTGTCCTGTCACTCTGTCCCTTATCCAAAATCCCTCTCCTGCTCTTTTGGAGACTCTTTAAGTACTGAAAGGGGCTCTAAGGTCTCCTTGGAGCCTTCTCTTCTCCAGAGTAAACAACTCCAACTCTTCCAGCCTGTCCCCATGGAAGAGGAACCCTCTGATCATTTATGTGGCACAAAAGATGTCCCATGAAAGCAGATGAGAACCCAGAATTAAACCTGGCACGTTGCAGCTGCTGCCCTGCTGGCAATGGCTACCATGGCTCCAAATCCCCCTTTTTTGTAAATGTCCTGCGTGACAGAAAGTTTTTGCCTCTCTTTTTCCAAATGGGAGGCTGTTCCAATCAGCTCCTCCTGTTTTCTCTCCTGCATTTCTGCACAGCTGGTTTAGATCCGATTGTTCTTTCGCCAGCCATGTCCTTTGGTCCAAACAGCCCCCAATCCCTGGCATTTCCCTCCTGGGTGTATTTACAGAGAGCAACCAATCCATGACCAGCAATTCCTTCATCCAGCTGCATGAACTGAGCTCCCACAGGCACCTCTGTAGGTCAGAGAGGTTCTCCTGCCCCTGAAACCCTCATTTCGTCCTGGTGGGATTTGTTCTTTGGGGTTGGAGCTGCACGTGATGTTCCCCATGAAGTTGTACTTGAAATTTGAATTACATAATTCCTTCCTTATTTTCTTCCAAAATATCAATGAACACTTGGCAGGGCTGCATTAATCACATGAGTGTGGCAAATTGTGAGTAAGTGGAGTGGAGGCGTCTTGGCAGGAGTTCCACCAGACTCCCCTGGCTCAAGTGAGTCAATAATTCTGGGTTGTTTAAGGCGTTAATTATTCTTCTCAGCCTGACGAAGACACCAGAATTTTGTGAGATAATTCATGGAATTGACTCTGTCGATACAGGAACTCAATCTTTATTGACTCCTCGGTGGTTTGGGGGTCCTTAGCCTGTGATTACTTGTGTTGCAGACAGGGAATGTTAAACGGGACAGACCTTTCCTCTCGGAATTTTATTCACATCCTTGGAACTTCCTTTTCCATCATTTCCAGCTGCCTGACCCTGCTCCCTCCGTCTCTCCTACTGTTCCCTGCAGTTCATTTAACAAAAAAAAAAAATTCACCTTTTTTGATGTTTTTATCTCCAAGGTCATTTGTTCCTCCAGTTGTGAGAACTGGGCCTTCCTTCCATGGGAAGATTCAGTGGAAAATTCTGTATGAACCTAAAAACTCCCCTGCTTTTTGCAACCTAATGATTCATGAAAAAATTAAATAAAATCAATCTCGGGCATGATTTCTGGATGAATTTGATTATAAACCTTTTCCAGCCTTTTTCCTTGTATTCTTTCTTTCCCCCATACGTTTTCCACTATAGGAAAGAGGAATCAAGTGGAAGATCTCCTTTTCTTAGGGATATTTATTTATGCCACCTTAAATTTCTTGGGGAGAAACTGTAGAATTCAGGCAGTTTCCACTGCAGTTAAAATAATGGAATCATCACTTTATTTAGATTGAAAAAGACTTTTAGAATCACTGAGTTCATCCATTAACCCAGCACTGCCTCATGTTCCATCTCTGTTGATTGGCACTTCCAGGCTCTTTTCCAATGTGAAGTTTTCCAGGTATAAAGATATAAATAAATAAAAAAAAATTATTATATTTATTAGGATACATTTTTTCTTCTCTTGTCTTTCTCTCCGCATTTTCAATGCAAAAAAACCCAACAAAAAACCCCAAAAAATACCAAAAAGGAAAGAAAAGGAGAAAAACAGAAAAAAAAAAGAGCTTGAAAAATCTATTTTTACCTGGATTTGGGAAAAGGGAATTCTGTTTGACCTTTGCTTCACAAGACAATGCAAACAAGCATTGCTTTAGGACTTTCTCAGGAAAACCAGTGGGATTAAGAAAGTCAAGGTGTCTGTCTGCACTGGGGACATCAGCTCCCCTTTCCAATTGCACCCACTCCTTGGAATTTTTAATATTCCTTTAAGCACTGCCTTTTGTTTGTGCTTCCTTGACTTTTTGAGACACCTTTGCTCTTCCAGCTCAAATTCAAAGTTCAAACCAGACAAAAGGGAAAAAACGCTCCAAAGGGAGATGAGTTTCCGAGACAAAACACGGGCTCCTAGCTAATATATGGAGTGTATTTATTCCCTTGTTTTGTTTATTTCTCTGCCATTCTTTTTAATTAGAATAGCAATTGATTTTCCATTGTCAAGAATAACTACGTTCCAATCAGCAGAATCTGGAATATTAAGTAGACTTAATTTTTTTTTTATGGAACCCATAACAATGTTAATATTAAAATGTCATCAGTCTCGCTGAGATACATAATGAGCATGAAATGAACAGATTTTTTTTATCCCACTCCTTTTGTAGATCCAATTTAAATTACAAATGTTCCTGATAAAATTTGCACAGACTAATTTGGATATCACAGACAATTATTTCCAGTTTGGTGAGGGAAAAAATACTCTGAAAGACACAGAAAAAGAAATTTGGAGAGGACTTTTAACTGAGGCTGATGAGTCTGACATGTTCCTTAACCTCAAGTCTGTCAAGAGGGCAGTTCAGAAAAGTTAAATACTTCTCCCTTTAAAATTCCTTCTTTGTCTGGAAAGCAAATCCAGATTGAATCATAAAACCATTCAATGGTTTGGTTTGGAAGGGGCTATAAAGGTAATTTTTTTCAACTCCTGGCATGGCCAAGGACACCTTCCACTATCCCAAATTGCACCAATCCTCTCCAATCTGGCCTTGGACACTTCCAGGGATGGGGCAGCCACAGCTTCCCTGGGAAACCTGTGCCAGGGTCTCACCATCCTCCAGGGAAGAATTTTATCCTCATATCCACTCTAAATCCATTCTAAGTTGGAAGCCATTCCAAATTATCTCTCTCTGTCTTTCTTGTCAGCCCCTTCAGGAACTGAAAGGCCACAATTGGGTCACCCTGAACACTTTTCCCAGGTGAACAATCCCAATTCTCCCAGCCTTTCCTCACAGCAGAGCAGCTCCATCCCTCTGATCTTCCTGGTGTCTCATCTGGACTCTTTCCAGCAGCTCCATGACCTTGTTGTGCTGGGCCCCAGAGATGGAGGCAGCTCTGCAGGTGGGGCCTCACCTGAGAGGAGCAGAGGGGCAGAATCCCCTCCCTCCCCTGCTGCCCACCCTGCTCTGGATGAGCCCAGGACACCTTTGGATTTCTGGGCTCCAAGTGCACACGGCTGGGTCATGTCCAGCCTCTCATCCACCGCCCCCCAAATCCTTTTCTCCAGGGCTGCTCCATCTGCTCATCCCCAGCCTGGATTGGTCCTGGGATTGTTCCCAGCCCAGGTGCAGCTCCAACGCTTGGTCTTCTTAAACCCCATGAGATTCCCCTGGGTGACTTTTCCAGCTTTTCCAGGTCCCTCTGGATGGCCCTGTCCTTCACTAAGCCCTGCTAAGTGACATCTGCTGCCCTTGCCTCATCTACTGATGCAACAAGTCCATCCTAGAAGGCCACAAGGTTGGTTATCTTCATCTATTTCTCCTCTGAATATTCATATTGCAGAAAAAGCTGTTTCATGGGAGCTCAAATCCATTTCAGATTCCCCTTTGTCATATGCCTTGTTTACCGCAGAACAACAGCAGCCACAAAGTGTTAATTAAGAGTGTTTTTCGTGCTTTAAATTGACATCCTAATTCTACATAAATTAACTTTGATGTGCAGGCTCGGAATGCTGGGAATGAACTTTGCTGTGTTTCCTGATATAAAAGGATGCATTTTCCATGAGGTTGTCAAAACCTCATAGCAACGGGGTTACCTCAAGTCTGCTCCACTGAAAATTCTCTTGTCACTCCACTGGGATGATGGAATAACACTTTTCCCACAGATATGGTTTCACCTGTGTGGATTTCCTTATATCCATACAGATTATACCTGAAAAATAGGGAGAAAATCAAAACAAGTGGTAAAAAAAGTAATGAATATTTTCCTGCAGTATGCACAGAGCATTAAATATTGCCCAGATGAATTAATAATACTTTTAATTAAAGCAGATGTTATTTTTTTCAAGGCAGGCTCTCTCTTTTTATTAGCTGATCATATAAGCTCATTTATAAACCCTTGTTTTACACCCAGAAGGATGAGGGCTTTGATTCTCAGCTCTGCTGCAAGAAATAAAAGCTATCAAGAGAGTTTGGAATTGTAGCCTGAACTCATCTGAAGGATGTCACAATTCATGGAAATTTGGGAGAAGTGGGACAATTTCCTGCTGCTTCCTGACCTTGGTGTGTTCCTCATCCACTGTAGGGTTCAGCTGGCTTTTAAAGGAAGACTGGATCAGGATCACCTGAGGTGGGATTTGTCCCATCTAACTGCAGGTGTTGATAAAATGGGGAGTTCTGTTTGATATTCCTGATTCCAAAAACATCATCATTCCCTGGAGAAAAGGAGGGTCAGGGGGACCTTCTGGATCTCCACAACTCCCTGACAGGAGGGTGGAAGCAGGGGAGGTCGGGATCTGCTCCCAGGGAACAAGGGACGGGACAAGAGGAAACGTCCTCAAGCTGTGCCAGGGGAGGTTCAGGATGGACATCAGGAAGAATTTCTTCATGGAAAGAGTGGTCAAGCTTTGGAATGGGCCCAGGGAGGTGACGGAGCCACCATCCGTGGAAGTGTCCAAGGGACAGCTGGACGTGTCACTCAGAGCTGTGGTGTGGTTGACAAAGAAGGGATTGGTCACAGGTTGGACTGGATGGTCTTGGAGGTTTTTTCTGAGATCCACTTCTCTACTGTTGTTAAATGATGCAAAATATCCTTGTAAACCCAAGATAAGAAAGATGTGCTGCCAAGTTAGACAGAGCTGTTGGCACACAGTCAGGAGGAGCTCCCTCTGCGAGAGGTAAAGCATTAGGATAAATTATGAGGTTTTTTATTCTTTTTATCAGTTTCAATCCAGATCCAGAAGGGAAAACTGGATTTTGCTGAGGAAAAAAATCCAACTTTAATATTGTTCATTTTCTATTGAGTGTTAGAATCCCATAATCACTGAGGCTGGAAAAGATCTCCAAGGTCATCCAGTCCAACCTGTGACCGATCTCAACCTTAGGACTGTGATTTCCATTTGCTGTTCCTTGTTTCATTATTCTATGACTGGAATTTCTGATGCCCATTTCTGGGAAGGTTTAGAGTTCAGAGGATCAGGGAGGCATTTGTACATTTTTGGATGCAGATTATATTAGTGGTAGAAGTCTACAGACCCAGGGAATGGCCTGGAGCTGTGCCAGGGGAGATTTGCATTGGATTTCATGGGAATTTCCTCCATTGAGAGGGTGATTGGGCAGTGGAACAGGGAATGAACACAGCCCCAGGGCTACCAGAGCACAAGGGCTGTTTGGACAAGGCCCTCAGGCACATGGTGGGATTTTTGGGATGTCCTGTGCCCGGCCAGGAGTTGGACTGGATGATCCTTGGGATCCCTTCCATCCAGGATATTCTGTAGCTCTATGAAGCCCCTTTTCCACCCATATCCAGCCACTGGAGAATGGAATTGGTGGCAAAAGGAGCAGAAAAAGAGAAGATCTGACCTGGTACAGACATAAGACCAACAGATGCCCCATGTCAGGGTGTCTTCTGGGTAGAGGATGACGGTTTTTGTGCATTTGAAGCTATTTTTTAATCCAATCTGCATCCAAAAGGAGAACTCGGTCATCGTCATCTCCTTGTTTTGCCTTGGAGCACCTAAGCAGGAAATAGATTTGGTGTTTCCCTTCCTCTGTAGATCAAAAAATAAAAAATCTCCCACACAAATGTTTCCCGAGTTGAGACAGGCCTTGTCAGGCCAGTCCTAAATAATTCTTTATAATTGACTTCTGAAAAGATTAATTTTGGCCCCTTAGGTATCAAGCATTTCCCTCGTCGTTCAGACGCCTGGAATAAAACATAACAATCACATTTTATAGATGTCACTCAGCTTGTGGGGGACTAAGTAAGAAGGATGGGATTGTCTGTGTGGTGACATGGGGATCATTTAGTAAACTGTGCTCAGACAAACAGCGTGCGTTTCGAGGAGGTCAAAATTCTACGGAGCGAATAAAGCAGCTCAGCCATCCGTCAGGGCTTGACTCCATCCTACAAATTACCATATAGAGTGGATTGATTTTTTTATGGGGCTTACACAAAGCAGTAAGTCTGGGAAAGGCTCATGGCAGATAATCAGGCAAATGTGAGTTCCTGCTTCCACGCAGGAGCCAAGAAGGACTAATGGGATTCCTTGAGGCATAAACACGGATCCTCCATTTGGCCAAGGCTGTGTTAATTCTGTCACTGCTGAGATTATGGCCGTGTTACAGTGGAAGGAAGTTGATAAACTGGAGATGGTTCAGAGCAGAGTCATTAAAACTCAGGATTTGTCTTAAAATGGAATGAACAGGGCCTGCTTAGCAGAGGGAAGGCTAAGAAATTCTTTGATCACAGCCTGCAAAAATTTGCATCAGTTTAGCTCCGCCAACAAAAGTCCAACAAAATCCCTTGGAAAGTGAAGCTGGATAAACTCAAAGAAGAAATCTGAATCATGTTCCTTTTTAATATTAAATACAATCAAGGCGTAGAACTTTTGTAATGGTTTTTGAGTATAATTAATCACTGCCAATTTCTAAATCAGGACAGAAAGCCTCTTAAAACTCTGTGATAATACAAACCAAGCGTTGACTCCAATAAATCTTCTGGATATTGGACTGGCAGCAAAAAATATCTGCTGGAACACGCTGAACTCTGACTACTCTTGTGGAGAGCTTATTCCGTGTCCTGGAAGTGTAGGACTGGATGCATGGCATCAATTTTTCAGACTTTTCTCTTCTGATCCCCAGAATAAAAGAAGATAGAGGATTTTATCCACCGGCTCAAACAATTCCTGGATGACTTGGAAACCACTGAAAGAATGCAAAGCAATATTAAAGGGAGAATGTTCTGTGGCAGCTTCTGAGGGATTCTTGCCATGTGTAGTTATTTAAACTTCTGGAACGGTTTCAGCTTCCTGCCTTCAGATCTTCAGGGCAGCTCCTGTCAAGATCCATTTCAGCTTTTGTTCTTTAACTCATTGTAATATCCGAATAACTTTCTAATTCTCTAATGAATTCAAATTTTCTCCCTGTTTTTTTTTTCTCTCTTCTGTTTCAGGGTGACAAAACAGCTTAAAACATCTTCAAAATTTCAAACAGGATTCTTTTGTGTCCTGGCAGCCAAGAGGGCAAACCCCAGTCTGGGATGCATCAAACTCAGTTGAATCAGCGGGTCCAAAGAGAGGATGATCCCACTGTCTTTGGTATTGGAATGACCTTGAACACTGAATTCAATTCTGAGTCCCACAAATCAGGAAGGATGTGATGGTCCTTGAATGTGTCCAGAGCAGGGCAACAAATCTGGGGTGGAAGAGCTGGAAGTCGTGTCCAGTGAGGAATGACTGGGAATTTCAGGCTCGCCCAGTTTGGAGAGGAGAAGGCTGAGGGTCGACTTCATTGCTGTCTGAGGAGAAGTGCAAAGGGAGATGCTGAGCTCTCCTCATGGGATCCAGGGACAGGATTAATGGGAATTGTTCAAAGCACTTGGGGAGGTTTAGACTGGACTTTAATATTGTTCAGTTTCCACTGAGTTAGAATCCCATAATCATTGAGGTTGGAAAAGGTCTCCAAGATCATCCAGTCCAACCTGTGACCGATCCCCACCTTAGGATTGTGGTTTCCACTTGCTGTTCCTTGTTTCATTATTCCATGAGTGGATGTGGAATTTGTGATGCCCATTTTTGGGAAGGTTTAGAGTTCAGAGGATCAGGGAGGCATTTGTACATTTTTTGGATGCAGATCATATCAGTGGTAGAAGGATACAGACCCAGGGAATGGCCTGGATCTGTGCCAGGGGAGATTTGTGTTGGATTTCATGGGAATTTCCTTCACTCAGAGAGTGGTTGGGCACTGGAAAAGGTTCCCCATGGAATGGCCATGGCCCCAAGGCAACCAGAGCTCAAGGAGTGCTGTGGAAACATTTCTTCACCAAGGGTGTGGGCAGCCCTGAATTGGTCATAGAGTTGGGCTGGATCCCTCCCCTTTCTTCCTTCCCTTCCCCAAATCCAGAGGAAGAGGCACATCAGGAGTAAAGGGACAACTATGAGTTGTCCTTCATGGTCTCAGCATCTCCTGCTCCAGAAGATCTGGTGGCCTGGATCCAGTTCAACAGCCAGAAATACCATGGATGTAGAAGGATCAGGATGAAATGGCCAGAGTGACCATCCTGGAAAATTCCTGCCCTCTCTGACCCCAGATGGGTCCTGGATCATGGTGTTTGCACCGATTTCTCTGCTCACACTCCTCAATCTCTGCCTCGGTTCTCTTTAATGACAAAATTTTTGTGTAGCTTCATTGGTCTCTCTCACACACAAAAATCCCACAAAGCCAGGCCCATCCAGCTGCTCTCCTGTCTCTGAGTGCCCCAAATCCTGCTGTGAACATGGGGAGTACAGAAAAAGCTCAGGAGGACTTTCTTTTTCCCTCCAGCCCTCCACTGTTCAGTCATTTTTATCCCTGAGACTTCCAGAGATGCTCTCTGTGTCCCAGCAGCCTGTGATGGATTTATCTTCCAGGAGCCATCCATTTATTCCATGAACTCCACTAAGCTTTTAACATCCATCATATCCTGGGACAGCTTAACTACAGTTTGAATAAAGAACCACCTGCTTTTGTTTCTTCTGATTCCCCCCAGGTGGCCTCTTATCATCACCCCGGAGCAAACAGAACAATTAACCCTTACCTGTTGTCTCCAAGCTACTCATGAGATTCTCCATCAAACTCAATAACTCCCAAATTGAGGGATCATTTGTTTAGTGAACTCTGCAGGCCTGGTAATGAATTTGAGCTTCCTGTGTGAGTTTTTTTCCTGAGGCTTGGTGGATGGGGAGATACTGGCAGAAACTTGCCAGGAAAAATCAAGTTTGGGGGAATCACAACACAGTCTGGCATTATGAATTAATATATCTGTGTTTAAATAACTGCAATGACAAACAAGTGCCTATTTGCTCTCTGGAATATGTTCCTTGAGTCTCTGAGGTAAAGGGTAGGCTTTTTGAAAGCTGAAGTCGGTAAAAAATAAGAGACCTGTCAGCAGCTCTGAGTCAGCCTGATGGAGATGATCAAAGAATTTACCAGGAAATAAAATCCTGGAATGGTTCGAGTTGGAAGGGATCTTCAAGATAATCTCATTCCAACCTCCTGCCAGGGACAGGGACACCTTCCACTATCCCAGGTTACTCCAAGCCCCATCCAACCTGGTTTTGGACACTTCCAGGGATGGGGCAGCCACAGCTTTTTTTCAGGGCCTTATCACCCTCCCGGGGAGGAATTTATTTCCAAAATATATCCTGATATGAGTTACAGTGATAACATTGTCCACAGAGTGTAAATATCCCACATCCCAACCAGGGCATAAATGATTAAAAATGATGTCTATTTAGACACTCTCCTTTATACTTCTGTTTTAAAGGGTTAAAGGACTCAGACATTTGAAGATTTGCATTTTGGTGGCTTTGCAGCCTTAAAAAAAGCATTAAAACTGCTGGTTTTATGTGGGGAGAAAAAAATGTCTGCTAACAGATCCAGGGCTGTGAAGTGGAGAGCAGAGATCCCTGCGGAGGGAACAGAGAGGTATCTTGGGTCCTGCCCCTCTTTCCAGACTTGTTAATTCAAACATTCCCATGAAGGGGCGAATCCTTTGACAACTTTTGAAGCACAGGGCTGTAATTTCCTGGTGGTTTTTGGCTGCCCCTGGCAAAAGGTGGGTGAGGATCCCACTGCTATCCATGGCATGAACACGCCTGTCCCTGGCAGGACGTGATGGGATGATCATTTTCCAAGCAAGGATGACTCCATAAAAGTGCAGGCTGTACAGGCAGAACAAGCATTGAGTGGCTGCAGCAGGGCTCCATCAAATTGTGCTGATATCCCAACCCTCCTGGAGGGCTTGGAGCAAGGGGCTGAAGGAAAATTGATATCCTGATTTGGGAAAACACTGGGATGAGGGCGGTGATTTCTCCCCCAGGACAACCATTTGTGCTGCTGAACACCAGGGATTCAGCCAAATGAACACTGAGCTGTTCAAAATCACCAGTCTGGAGCTCCTGGCACCAAAACAAATTCTGGCCTCTCCTGTTGCTAACTGGAAAATGCTAATTTGCAAAAATGCAGGTTCCTTCTGCACACGCACAAACACAAATAAATATTTCCCTTCAAATGCTTTGCTAGCATCAGAATCACTTTGTTTTAAACCTCTCCCTCATGAGGTTCCTCGTGTCCCAGCACCTACACAGATCCTTAATGACTGTTTGCTTTCTTCTTTCTTTGTAAATAGGGATTTTTTTTGTGTTTTTTTCCAGGCCTCTCAGATGATAGCACTGATTGACAGGTAAGCGGGTAGGAAAATTACTCCTCTTGTCTGTGTCCCATGAAATTGGAGCTTGTTTGCAGCCCTTCAGCATCACTATTTTAAAGCTTTCCTGCTCTGCATCGATCCTGTCAATCTGACGTTTTCAGTGGAAAAATTTCAGTCAACCATTTTTTGCCTGATACTTCTCACTGTCGTGACAGAATCTCCTTCATGTGTGGGACAGCGATAAGAAGCTGCAGATTTCTGTCTGTTTGTCCTGATGTTCCCCATGAACCTTCCCTTTCTGGGCCATTGGAATGTAGAAATTCCTGACACATGACACCCCACATGGTTCTGTGGTCCCAGCACAGGAAGGATGTGGAGCTGCTGGAGTGAATCCAGAGGAGACACCAAGATGATCAGAGGGTTGGAGCAGCTCTGCTGTGGGGAAAGAATTGGGATTGCTCAGCTTTGGGGTGGCCTCACTGTGACCTTCCAGTACTGAAAAAGCTAAAAAAAGAGGGAGAGAGACTTTTTACAGAAGCCTGGAGTGACAGGACAAGGGGTGATGGTTTTAAACTGGAAGGAGGTAGATTTAGATTGGATAATGGGAAGGAATTCTCCTTTGTGAGGGTGGTGAGGCCCTGGAATGCAATTCCCAGAGAAGCTGTGGCTGCCCCTGGATCCCTGGAAGTGTCCAAGGCCAGGTTGATGGGGCTTGGAGCACCTTAGGATAGTGGAAGGTGTCCCTGCCCATGACAGGGATTGGAACTGGATGATCTTTGGGGGCCTTTCCAACTGAAACAATTCCATAATTCTTTGGCACATGTGTGGGAATAACTCAGTGAATCAAACCATGAGATCATGAGGGGGGGAAGAAGAGGAACAAATCTGTGCTGGAACCACCAAGAACACAATTGTCCAGAGGGAGAGAGGAAGAGAAACTCTTCTGTTTCTTCTTCCTGTCTGGCAGGAGGTTTGTCAATTCTGGAAAATTCATAGGAAAAAAGAGAGACAACAGAGGCTGCTTTTTTGGAAGAGAAAACTAGAATGGCTTAGGAAAATGTGCTATTTTTCTTCTATTGGGATTTGAGATACAAGGGAAGGGTAGAATCCAAAACCAGGAGCTGAACACTCTTCTTTTGACATTGAATACATTAGCTTAATGTTTCATTTCAGTTTTCATGATTCTGGACATCACCACAAAGCTGTAGATGCCTTCCCTGGATGCCATCCCAGGAGGGAAAATTTCCTGGCAAATATAAACTCGCTATTTCCGCACTTCCAAGCTGCCACCACACCAGAAGAAGGTCCACCCAAATCTGTGTTCAAAGTGTGAACCCATTTTCTTGAGCCTGTCACATTGTAGGACAAATTAGGTAAAAACTAAGTCAGAGTCTGAATCCCTGGGATTTTCCTGGACAGAGCCTTGAATTGGACCTGGTGATCCTTGTGGGTTCCTTCCAACTCAAGATTTCTATGATTCTGGGATTCATGGAAGAACCAGAGGAAGAGAAAGAGAGGACAAACGGTGTGGAACACAACAATATTTGCAGCTTGGCAGGGAGGAGCTCAGCTTTTATCATGACAGGCCAGATCAGATGCAGCCCAAGGAGAAAGGACAAGGAGTAAGGACAGGGAAATCCTGCAGGGATGCCCAAGGCCATCTTGGAGCTCCTAATGGAGCCACCCTCAACTTCTTGAGAAGGTTCATCAATCTCCTGCCTTTCCACACATGAACTCTGGAGGTCGAGCACTGGAACAGGTTCCGCATAGAATTGGTCCCAGATCCAAGCCTGCCAGAGATCAGGAATTGTTTGGACAATGCCCTCAGGCACTTGGTGGGGTTCTTGGGGGTGTCCTGGGCAACACCAGGAGCTGGATTCATGATCCTTCTGGATCCCTTCCAACAAAAGATCCTTCAGGGTGTTCTATGATCCTACAACTTTAAAATACAATAAAAAACACAAGATGGAGGTACTGGAGAGTGTCCAGAGAAGGAAAATGAAGCTGATGAAAGGTTTGGAGCACAAATGTGATCAGGGGCAGCTGAGAGAGCTGGGAATTCTTAGCCTGGAGAAAAGAAGTCTCAGGAAAGATTTTATCTCTCTTTACAACTCCCTGACAGAGGATGGAGCCAGTTGGACATCAGTCTCATCCCAGGTATGAAGCAACAGGAAAAGAGGAAACAGCCTCAAACAGGGTCACTGGAAATTTAGATTGGATATGGGGAACAATTTCTTCCCCAAAAGGGTGGTCAGGCACTGGAACAGGCCCAGGACAGTGGTGGAGTCCCCATCCCTGGCAGAATTTAAAAGCTGTGTGGATGTGGCATTTGGGGGCATGACCCAGTGGTGGCCCTGGCAGTGCTGAAGGAATGGTTGGACCCCATGATCTCAGAGGGCTTTTCCCACCTGAACTATTCCCCGGTTCTCTGATCCTCACCCACAGCTCTCTGAATGACAGGGAGTGAGGGCTTTGCTGGGAATTGCCAGGGCCTGGTGGGTGAACCTCCAGCTCAAAACTGATAATAAACCCCAGGAACTCTGTGGGAACGATTAAGTGGGAAGATTGAGAGAGACAGAGGGAGATCTAACAGAGAGCCTTGGAGTGATAAAGGAATTATCCAGCTGTAACAAGCAGCCTAAGCCTCCTTAGGAACACGGGAAATGCAGTAGTGAGATACTGCAGGGAGAGAGGGAAAGGTGAAGGTTATTGTAGCTGAAATATAGACTCCCTTATTGCAGCCAGTTCTCTTAATAAACTTCAGAATGTGTGGCTGAGACCTCCATAAACCATGGAATATCCCTGGATAATTAGGGAGAGCTTTAAAACACTGAGTGTGGCCCCTCTGGCTCCTTTCTCCAGGACCTGCATGTAGGATTCAACTCTGTGGAATTTGGTTATAGGGGTAAAATAGAAGCGAGAGATCTCTAAAGATGGGTTTAGAGTATGGGAGTTTATTGTGAAAGAGCGTGGGTGTCAGAGGCTGCTGGGCTGCAAGAGGCAGCTCAAAGCAGGCCAGAGAAAGAGAGAGAAAGAGGTAAAAAGAGAAAGCAAAAAAAGAGAGATTTGCCGTTTACAATACAATAAATCATCTTCTCTGTTGAATATTCTAATTCTCTTTAACCAATCTGAAACAAGTTACAAACTCTACAATATTTGCATGCAACCTATAAGAATCATTACATTACCATATGGGGTTATATTTTAAACCTTCAAAAAACTGCTTTTGGGAATCTCCTACCAGGCAGGCTGGGTTTGTTCTGACCTTTGGACCTGCCTGGGCAGAGGGCATTGTTCTCTCAAGAAGGAGGATTCCCTTCAGCCAGCTCTACCATTGTTTCTTAGTTACTCTTTAACTCAAACCTTGTCTTCATCTCAATTTCGATTCTACTTTCCATATTTTCAGCATCTTTTGCAAGGTAATCATATCTATAAGGCTTTCCTATTTCAGCTTCCCCAACACCTGCACCCCCAGGAACTGGGCAGAGCAAATGTGGGTGCACAGGGCGGTGTCCCAGAAAACTCCCAAAGCCTTTCTGGAATTTTCTGCCTGGGAATTCAGCTGACAGGAAGCAAGGTGGGAATTCAGCAGGAAGATGAGAGAGGAGTCCATGTGGACAAACCCAAAAGTTGGGATGAGCCAGTTGGCTTCAGGGCTGCGATGAACATCAGGATTTACCAGTGGTGCTGCAGATGTGGAGATGGGTTTCAAAACTGGAAAAATATCCTTTTATCATGAAATCATAGGCTCATCAAGGTTGGAAAATAATTTTGAGATAATTGAGTTCAACCATCAATTTAGCACCACCACCATGATCACACTAAACCATGTCCCCCAAAACCACATCCACTTTTCTTGACCGCTTCCAGGGATGGTGATTCCAACAATTCTCTGGTTGTTCCAAAGCTTTACTACCCCTCCAGGAAAAACAAATCCCTCCTAATATATATTCTAAACCTTCTTAGGAACTTGTGACCAGTTTCTACCCTACCCTGGCAAAGGCCAAGGTAGAAAAATCATGGAATGATGCTTAATAAAGAAAATTATTTTCACTTTTATTTTGAATGCCCCCGTATTTTCCAATAAAATAAATATCAGTTTCTTTCCAGTGGTGTTTTCGAAGGGAAAATATTTCCTTTTGAACAATGGGAAAGGTTTGGAAATTTTCAATGTTGGAGTTTTAACTGAAAACCAACAATAGCAACAACCAAAAAAAATCACTCTGTTTCCCTAAACAGCTCCACCAAATATTTTAAGGAATATTCAGAGACCTGGAGTTATTGTAGTGGTTGGAGTTGGAGCTGTGAAGATGCAGCTTAGGAAGAGAAAATGAAAATCAGGCAGTTCCTAAGCTATCTTTGGGAATTTGTACAAATCAGAGGGAGGATATTTGCTCTCCTCTTCCCTTCTGCATTCCATCAGACATAGAAATCTCACTCTGGGAGTCACCTCCAGCCACTGTCCTCCTCCCACATGGACCAACCTCTCCAGCTGATTGTTACAGGTTGATTTTCAACCCTACAACAGGAATGGTCAGACTGGGAGAGTGAAAATCTGCACTGGAAATTTTTTTTGTCGATATTTTTCCTTGTTCCTCATTACCATCAATTTTCAAGGATTACAACTTCCTGTAAGAAAACAAGGAGAAATTCATCCCCATCCAAATTGGCCTTGGACACTTCCAAGGATCCAGGGGCAGCCACAGCTTCTCTGGGCAACCTGTGCCAGGGCATCAGCCAAAAATTCCTTCCCAATATCCCACCTAACCCTACCCTCTGGTGAATTTTCTGTAAGAAATTCACCATTAGTCAGGTCCTTCCAGAACCTCATGTATTTATTCACTGGGTTCACAGAGAACAAGCAGAAAAGTTCATTTTACCTACAAGTGAACTCCCAAAGGTGGGAAAAATCTGCCTGGTTTTAAGGTTGCCTTTCCTGCTTATTTCTGATTTTATGTGGAGCATGTTCCTTCTGTTTATCTGGACAAAATAAGGGAGAGTGATTTGATTAGGTGAATAAAGCCTTTCAGAAGGAGAAAAAAAATCCCCGCCACAATTGTTAACAGCTCTTTAATCCAGCAGAGATGCGTGACAACAGCTGAGGGTTGGAACAAAGTTAGAAAAGGTCCAATATCAAACAGGACAAACATTTAAATAGAGGCAGAGATGACTGAGTTGGTAGAAAGAAAAGATTCTCAGAAGGGTTAATAGATTTATTTTTTTTTCTTCATGCTTTTAAATCAAGGGAGGTGTCCAAGGCCAGGTTGGATGGGGCTTGGAGCAACCTGGGATAGTGGAAGTTGCCCGTGGCAGGGGGTGGAATTCCATGATCCTCGAGGTCCCTTCCAACCCAAACCATGCTGGAATTCCATGATAAACTCCCAAAACTGGACTGACGCTGCTGGATGAGGTGACAGTGCCTTACCCCATAAAATACAGAGACCTGAACTCAGAGCTGAGTCCACCTTGGTTAAATTAACAACCATCAATTAAGTGACTCATTCTAGAGAAGTGTTTGGGCTCCTTCTGTGGCTGGCAGACAGAAACAGACACTTCCAGCTGGTGATTTATCTCCTGTTAATTCGGCCAAAAAGGAACTGAGATGAATCCTCCTCTGAAGGCCTTTCCAGCTCTCCTTTAAGCACCGAGACCTCACAAACAAATGAAATTACAGATCTTACTTGAGAGGGCAGGTTCTTCCAAGAGACAAAGAATTTGTTTTGATATTCCAAAATGAATATTTGACTTCCTGATCCTGACTCCACAGTTCACTAAGGCACAGTTGTGAAAGGAGGAAAAACAAAGGGAAACCCAATCTTTTGGATTTCATTATCCCAAGCTGTATAAATCACAGAGTACTTTGGGATTGTTGTGGGAAGGGGAACTTCAAGGATATGAAATCCCTGCATTTAATTTTCTACGTTTCAGCCACACCACTCCAGTTAAAACTCCAAACAGGCTTTTAGTAGAAACACTCATTAAAACCCGAGAAGAAAAATGGATAATTGTGATCAGTGCTGGAGAGAGTCAGACCTTTCCCGTGCATTTAATTACTCATGCAGCCAGAAAATGATGTTCCACTGCCTTGCACTCCCTTTATGAAATGTTCCAAGATGATTTTGGTTGCTTCTGCTTTTCCACTTGGGAATATCACAAGGAGTTTCTGCTGTCTGTGCATTTACCCATAAAAACTGAATCACAGGAGAACACAAAGTCAACAACCAAACAGAGTCTGAGAGGTTTAACAACTTTCATTCTTAGTCAATAATTTGATGGCTCCCTAGGAAACCTGGGAGTAGGAACTCTGCCAAGATTTTCGGATGGAAGTTCCTCCACAAATATTCTTAAAATGAGAGAATCCAACAGGGATATTGCAAAGTTTCCAGCTCAGGGAGAGCAGAGCAGGACGGGGATGTTGTGTGCTCAAGAAATCCTCTCTGTTAATGCTCTGACTCAGGTGCTGCTGAGATTTTGTGGGAACACAGGATGAACATCAAAGGGCGACGCCGATAAGATCAGGCAGAGGAGCTGAGCAGGAGCAGGAATTTCTCAAGAACTGCCTAAAAAAACCCCCCACTAAATCCTATGCACCTTTATTTTGCCAGGGTGGGAATTATTTTGTTGTGGACATGGCCTAGGCCATCTCTGGATTTATTGTTGCCTGCAGACCCCACCAGCAGATCTCAGCCACCACCAAAAGTTCTTGGTGACTCTTTTAATCCCATGTGCCTGATGGGATTATTTCCACCTCCATCCATGCGAGTTTTTCTGGTGCTGTGGATTTGACTTGAATGTTATTTTTATTCCGTAGAGGACATTGTGCAGGGATGGGGCCCATCAGGGAATTATGGAAGGGTTTGGGTTGGAAGGGACCTTAAGGACAATCGTGTCCACACCTGCCATGGGCAAGGACACCTTCCCCTATCCCAGGTTGTTCCAAGCCCTGTCCAACCTGGCCTTGGATACTTCCAGAGATCCAGGGGCAGCCACAGCTTCTGGGATTTCTATTCCAACACCTCCCCAACTTCCCAGGGAAGAATTCCTTCCCAATATCCCACCCATCCCTCCCCTCTGGCAGTGGGAAGCCATTCCTTGTGTCCTGTCCCTCCATCCGTTGTCCCAAGTCCCTCTCCAGCTGTCCTGGAGCCCAGGACCAGGAAGATTCTCAGCATGAGTGGGAGGCACTTGGATAATCCCAATTCCCAGGACACAGCTGTGGTTATCAGCCCCCTTTGTACCCCCAAAAATATATTTGGGAAACTTTGGTCAGTGAGGAAACGGCGCTTCCCTCACAGAGCGCACAGCAGGGGGAAGGTTTTGTTGGAATTCTGGCAGCACTGACTCATAGTTTGTAAGTCAAGTTGTGTCACCAGGATGCGGGGAATGGGAGAAGGAAAAGCTGGACTTTTTTTTTTTTTTTGGAAAAAAACTTTATCAAAATCTCTCAGAGCAGCACAGGATTTGAGATGGGGGTGAACATTCTGCCTTTCAGCCTCTCCCTGTGGCTTTGGAGCAGCTCAGGAATCCTCAATGCTAAAAATGGCTCACGAAAAGATGCTGTTCTTAGCCAAGGAGGTGACAGCAGCTCCTTACCTGGAGTGACAGAGTTATTGGACTGGGGCTTTGTGTCTCCTTGCCAAATCCCATCTCCCTTATCTCACTAATTACAGATGGAATGGAGTGGAAACGGCCCAAACCAATTTTCAATAAAAGTGGCCACAATCTTTGATTAAACTCCCTTTGTTTCTGCGGAGGACAAGGCAGGGAACACAACTGTTGCTCCATGTTGGAGCTGGGTGAGGCTGTACAACCTGGAAAGGTGGATATTTTCCCTGCCCCTCTCAGAGGATTGGAACCGGATAATCCTTAAGGTCTCTTACAACCCTGGCCATTCTATAATTTTACTTTTAGCTTTTAAATCCCAAAAAAAAAAAAAAAATACAATTCTCACTTAGATAAAAGTTTTGAGATCTGAGCACTGAATCTCTGAAGGGAAAAATTCCCTCGTGTTCTGAATCCCCACTGGAATATCGTGTAATATCTTGGGTGCTCTAAAAGCTGAAGGAACTCTCTGGAAAAGCTGGACTGGTTACAGACTTTTCATTGAAATGGCTCCTGTGAGATGTTTTAGCTTTGAGGTCATTCCACATTTGGGATCTAATTTCAAGTTTTGGGATGTCAGTTCTGCTGGATTTTGCCATTGGATGTGAGGCGCCAGAACTTCTGCCACATCAGTGGCTGCCCCAAGTAGAAATATTTTGGGACTGAAGGAAGGATTTCTCTCACTGGTCTCTTGTCACTGCTCTCCAGGCACAGAATTGCATAAAACCAGCAAGTTCTGCAATCAAGAAAGTCGTTATTTGATGAATTAATATTGGGGCTTTTTTTTGTTTTGCTAGTTTTGTTTTCTTTATTTTTAATTTCTGTAATTTTAAACCTCATCTCATCATTTTTGAATGTTCGTAGCTGCCCTAATTTCAAAGGTTATTGCAAACAATTTTCCTATGTGGCAACACATATTTCATACTTTAATAGCATTTTAACCTGAAGATATTTGAAAGGCGCATCCTGGTTTTAATACTGAGCAGTTTTCCTCCCTCACCATAAAATCTTTTCTAGAATTTTCCCCCCCCAATCCTTTATAACTGATTTTTACCTTTCTGTCCATCTAAAGGAGCTGGAAGATGGAGTTGATGGTTCCACCAGGATGAGGACAGAGGGAGTGACAGAGGATGACAAGTCTGCTTAGCTGATTATTGGACAGAAAAGAGGCAAAATCCCTTGAATTCCCAGAATTCTGCTGCAGAAAATGACCTCTTAATATAATCCACAGGAAGATCTTCTATATCTGTTGTGCCTTTCTCCATGGCATTTGGTTTTCCTGAAAATTTCCCTGCTAACCAGACCTTTCTGGATAAAACCTCCTTTCCCTGCTACCAAACGTGCTTTGATGTCTGTTTGATCAAGTACAGATGGGTTTTATTCCTGTTTATTCCAGCCCCAGGGCATTCCTATGGATCTTTTGTAATTCTATTTGTTGGAGATGGAGAGTTACTCAAAAATGCGGATTGGAGATTTTTCAATTATTTTTTTCATCCCTGTGTCTGGAGAAAACAGCTGGAAAAGTGAAGCCAAAGTGAGCAGAATCAGGTGAGGAGGCTGCTCAGTGTTTTTGTTTGAGCAGCAGCAGCAGCAGCATCCTTTGGGTTTCAAAGGATTGAGGTTATAATCAAGCATTCCCAAGCTGGAAAACCTGGAAAACCTGATGGAAGAGTCAGAGCAAAAAAAAGATAAGGGATTTGTAAACCCTCATAACCAAACAGAAAAATAACCTTTATCCTATAGCAGGAAGGAGTCAGAAAAACAGATTTTTTTTTTCCCCTTATTCTTCTATGCAACCCTTTTGAAGCCCTTTTAAAATCTCCCCCTGCCTCAGTTTTCTCCTTTACATATATAAAAATGTGGGAGTATGAGCAGTAATTCACACAGGCCCTGCAGAAATTTGGGAAGGGCCTAGCAATGTTTCTTGGACAACAAATAACCAGGAAGCATCAGCTTTTAAGTCTGTAATTCCTGCTGATCCAGCTGGGTGTTCCTAAAAATGCTCATCTGCCATCAGGAAAACCATGAAAACCTTGCCCATTAATACACAAATATTCAATTTATTAATTTTTTTTAAATTAAGGTAAGAAGGCAGCTCCTACTCCTTCACTTCCACAGGCAGCTGCTGGGAATGGTGATGTGTTTGACCTCTGTAATCTCAGATTCCTGGAATTATGGAATGCCTTGGGATGGAAAGGACCTGAAAGATCATCTGGATCCAATCCATGGACAGGGACACATCCCACTAGCCCAGGTTGCTCCCAGTCCCATCCAGACTGGAATCACCCCAATTAAAATGGTTCCACTGCAGCCGAGGTTGATCCTCTGCTTATTCTGCTCATTATTTAAAAAAGTGGGTTTGAGAGCAATTTAGGAGATAAACAGGGGTTTATCAGCTGAATGATGCCAGGATATAAATCCCAGCGAAGAAATTGTGGACAGCAAACGAGAAATCTGCAGGAAAAAAAATGTATTTTAAACAAAAGCATGATCAGAGTGGAGTTAAAAAAGCACCAAACCCCTTTGCCCCCAGCCCCTCAGGGTGACTGAGGTGATCAGAGAAGGGATTTATTAGTTCCTGGTAGATGCCAGCAGTGCTTTGGGGGTCAAGAGCTCATTGTGCAGAACCCTTTTAAGTGCAAGATGCTTTCCTTAATATTTCATGCCCGGGAGACCCCATAAAACTGAACAGGAATTCAGTGTTTTGTTTTAGGATGTTCTTAATGTCTCTGTACATTTTTAAGACTTCGAGAAAAGAGGAAACAGCGAGCACAGACTCAGCTCTGCTACCAAACTGAGAATTTCTGCTTAACAAAAGGAATAGCTGCACCCCAGGGTGGGAAAGTTTTGATGTCTCTGAGTTATCTGGCTGCCAGAACATTCCAGGGAATCCACAACTCCTTTGGGAATTCTCTTCCAGTGCCTCACCTCTCTCATAGTGAAGATTTTCTTCCTTTTATCTAATCTAATCTTTGGAAGGGTTCAGATTGCTGCAGCTTGGAGCAACCTGGTCGAGGGGAAGGTGTCCCTGCTCATGGCAGGGGTTGGAATTGGGTGATCTTCCATCCCCAACCATTCCATGATTCCATGTTCCCTTGGAAAATGGCTCAGAGTCCAAATGTCCAAGCCTTGCTTGGACATCAAGCCAGGATGTGGCCAAACCTTCAGGATTTGAGCTCTGGGGAACACTTTTTGCTCCCTCATCCAGAAATAACTTTGCTGTTTTAGCACCACTTCCGTTTCCGCAGATCTTCTCCCCAGCTCTCCCTTGCCTTCCTCTTTAATCATTTCATTCTGCTTTTCCATTTTCTTGTCACTTTGAGAGATGAAATTCTCTCCCCACGTTCCCCTCTCCTCCCTCAGAGGTTGCTCGAGTCCTTCCCAGGAGCCAGCCCTGCCTTCCAGCAGATCTTTGTCTTCCTTTCCCCCACGGATAATTTGCCAGGGGGGTTTTTATCTTCTCAGCATAATCTTCTTCTTCTTCTTCTCCTTCCCTTTTTTTTTATCTTCTCCGAGTTTTAACGATTCGCCTCAGACAATGAGCCATCTGCAGATCTTACCTGTGTGGCTTCTCCTCATTTAAATGAGGATAAATGCCACTAATGAGTTTTGAAAAGAAGCGACTCCGGAGGAATGCGGAATGAGCAGGGAAAGGAGTGGCTGGGAATCTCAATGAGCCAGTGCCTTGGAAATTTGTACCACAGGGATGAGGGAGCTGGGGCACCTCAGGAGCTACAAAAGTGGGGAAACGCTGGATTAAAAAGAGGTGTGGGGTTGTCCTGTTTTTGTCCTGCAGGGTAGTCCTGGAAAAGGGCCAAAACAGTCTGGAAAAATTCCCAAAATATTATTTTTAACATGTATTTGCTCCCATGAACACTCCTGATGGATTGAAATAAGTACATGCTCCATGACCAGCAGTGAAATCCAACTCCATTAAAATTCTTCACCTGAGGTCTGAGCAGGTTTTTGAGGGGTTTTTATGTCCTTTTCAGCTGCACAGGGTAACCCAGGAGGTTAAAATAAACTTCCTGTCTTTACTCTTCATTTATTCTGGTTTAAACATGTGAGTTGTAGCAAGTTTAAACCTTGAACCTTTACCTTCCTGCAGGACAAGAAGAATTCTAAGGAAATAGAAATATCCATATTAGTATTTTGTAGGGTGGATGGAGGGATTTAACCTTCATAACTCGAAAAGCTCAACTCTTCTGCACCCTCACAACTCATCAATTCAGCAAAAGTAATAACATTTTGGAGCGGATATAAAATCACAGAGTCGTGGAATGGTTTGGGTTGGAAGGGATCCTAAAGATCATTTTGTTCCACCCCCATTACTATGGGAATGTCCTGTTTGGGAAGAGAATTTTGGTGTTGTGAAGAGTCAACCTCAAGGTCAAATCACTTCCTTAGGTTTTTACAAACAGAAAAAAGAAGTATTTAATTTCTGGATTTTGCTCCCTGCTCTAACATTGGCTCCTCACCTCATCCAAGGGAAGAATTATTGAATCCTCAAAGCTGCAAAAGACCTTTGAGATCACCAAGTCCAACCATCAACCACTGTGTTCAAAACTACACCAATTCCTCAAATCCTCACGTTTTTTGAGCACTTCTGGGATGGTGACTCCATCACTTCTCTGGGCAGTTGTTCCAATGCTTTGCAACCCTTTCCACAACAAAATTTTCCCTAACATCCAATCTAAACCTCCCGTGACACGATTTGAGGTTATTTTCTCTCACCCTGTTGTCCTGGGAGAAGAAACTGATTCCCACCTGGATCCACCCTCAGGATTTCAGGAAGATGCAGAGAGTGAGAAGGTCTCCCCTCAATCAGGATCCCAAGAGATTTATGCCCTTGATCCACCAGCTACAAAAGAATTAAAGACATCCAGCATCCTCCAGCTCTGGAGCAGAATTTTTAGCCAAGGACAAAGACTCAGGATCCAAAGACCTCAGCAATTTCCTGAGCAGGAAAAGTCCATTTTCTCCTTGGTAAGATTGGGAACCACAGAGGAAACCCTCTGGAATCACTTCCTGCTCTCCCTGGAGCCCATGGCTGGATGGAAACTTGCTTAAACCCAAACACCAAAATGAGCTGTTAATGAGTAATTAAGTAGAAACACCTGCAATGAGCGTCATTACAGCCATTAACTGAGCGTCCTCATGGAAATTTATGGAAAATACCATCAATAGAAACACCAGGAAAACAATTTGCAGCCACCAGATTTCGCTTTCCGCACCTCTGAGTGGATTATTTGGCCTCAAGTGAACAAAGCCATTATTTGGGAATGCTTCTCGTCTTTTAGCACAACCCAAAAATAACAACTACAGCCTTCGATCCCTTGATTTGTTGGGAGGATGTTCCAGATGTTTCATTGATGTAGTTCAGGATTTCTGGATTTTAACATATTCAGGTTCAGATTTTCTTCTCTACAGCAGAATGAGATTTTAATTATTGCACCAAAATAATCTTTACTCACCTCAGAGAGGAGCCAGATCTCTCCAGACCAGATCTCTTATAAACAAATTAAATTAAATTTGAATAATTCTGTTTTAAGATAAAGAGTATTGTGTTCCTGTTTTCTACAGGACATAAATAAATGAATTTAAATTTGGTTGTATCCCCATGGCTTGTAGAGAGATCCTCCACACATTCTCCATGATTTTTTTTTTTTTGAGAAATATTGCCATTAAGGTATCCTGGATGATTCCTGAGGTTCTTTGTCTAGTAAATTAAATTAAAATATATTGTAGGTTTAATTAAGGGCCATTTACTTAAAGGTTGGAATTGATCCCTGTGGGTCCCTTCCAGCTGAGAACATTCACGGGATCTGTAAAAATAATAATAAAATAAAAGAAAAAAATGTGTTTTGTACTTTTACAAGTGGTATAAATATGTGTTTATTTAATGTGCATTGATCTACAACTGAATGATAATCCACTAAAAATCTATTTGTGCATACATATATTTATATATAAATATACATCTATTTGCCACTGTCATTACCATGCACTCTTTTATGTATTAAAATTCCAACCCACACTCATAATATGATTAAAACCTGGGCTGGAATTTATGGTCTTGCTAAAACCGTTGGGATTTTTGCCAGTTGTCCTAATCCAGTCAGGAATTCCCTTTCTGAGGGCTCATCATCATCATCAACTCATTCCTCTCCTCTTGGGATTTCCTGCCTTGTCTGAGTCCTTTGGATTTGATGCCCAGGTCATGGAAATTCCTTGCCCTGGCAGGGAAACATTTTGGAAACAAGGAATTCACAAAAATGCAGTAAAAATACAACAGCAACCCTGAAATTTGCCCTTTCCTGAAATAACCAAAAAGACCTGGCACAAGTGGTATACCCTGAGAGAGTTGCAGCCCAAAATTCCAAATCCTTTGATTTTTAAACTTTTTTTTCCCCTTCTCTCTTTATTTTATTTATAGGACCAAGAAAAGGGAATTTTGTTTGCCCATAATTACTCTGAGTATTATTTCCTCACTGGATAATGGATCTGGCATCTTTCTTGTGGGGTTTTTTTGTTTGGTTTTTTTTTTTATTCTTTTTGGGGTTTTTTGTTTGTTTGTTTATTTTGTTTTTTGTTTGGTTTTTTTGGTAGTTTTTATTATTATTCAGCTCCTCTTCTTTCCTGCTGAGGGTGTGGGGGACTGGAAACTCTCCCTACCTCATTTTATCAACCAAAAATCCCTAAAGCCTGAGCACAACCTGATGTCAGACAGGTCATGCAAACTGAAAAACAGGATAAATCCTGGGTCAAGCTGGAAAATCCTGGAAAATCCAAATAAATAAAAGCTACAACAACAGAAGAGCCTCAGAGGGGTTTTTATCTCTCACCCAGCTTTGTATTTTCAAGTTGCTTTCCACAGATAGGAAATCTAACAATGGGTATTTAACAAACGTTCATCTGAAATTTGGGAGGTAGAAATTTAAGGAAAAAAATCATAAATAATGCAAGACTCAGGGTAAAATTACGAAATGCAATAAAAACCAGGAGAGGTGACAAGGTTTTTATGCCATTAGGATAAAAATGGAGACTGAATCAGCTTCTTCTGCCTCCAAGCAGGGAATGTTATTATAAAAATGACAAGATCACCTTTCCTTAGGAGTATTTTGCTGCTACAGGGTTGGATGGGGTTTGGAATAACCTGGTCCAGAGGAAGGTGATCCTGGACATGGCAGGGAGGTTGCAATGAGATGATCCTTAAGGCTCTTTCCAACACAAAACATTCCATGATTCTCTGATCCTACCCTTTATCAAAGCCCTTTTCTTCCCTCCCTTTTTCTGTTCCTGAAAGTTTTTTGGTTTTTTTTTTTGGGTTTTTTTTTTTTTTTTTTTTTGGTTGTAAATTAAAATAATCACCTTCCCCTAAGAGCAGCTCCTTGACTGAATGTCTGACACAAAATCCTGACCTGGGTCTGAGGATGACCAGGCCTAAAACCCAAATGAAGACCAAGAGATTAACCCTGGAAGCAAATAGGCTGCTATTTCATTAATTTAAGGAAGATAATTAATTTCACTGCAGTTCCCACTGGTGAATTAGGACAATAAATTGGATTTTGGGAGCTGCACTGGACAACAAAAATGACCAAGTTAAGTCTGCTATTTACATCTGAGCTGTTTATTGAACACGGTGTTCATGTGTTGGATGTCTTTGCACCATTTGATGCCCAAAGGATGCTTGAAATCCCAGGATATCCTTAGCTGGAAAAGTCCACAAGGATCAGTGAATCCAGCTCCTGGCCCTGCAGAGGACAACCCCAAAAATGACATCACATGTCTGAGGGAATTATCCAAATTCTTCCTGGAAAAATTGGTGCTGGGACAATTTGCAAGGAGTGAAAGCATCAAAACAACTGGAATCTGCAGCTCTGAACACATCAGTAAAAATAATTCAAATTTAGAAAACTCTTCCTTCACTGGATTTGAGGTGACTCAAACCAGACTTGCAGCTTGTACAAAATATTTTCAACTTCAATGTCAATAAAAAGAAGGGTAAAATATTGGATTTGGTTTTCCCAGCTGAGTTTCCATTGTTTTTTATGATTTGGTTTTGCAGCCAGAACCTCTTGTAGCACTTTTTCAAACCTCTTGCTCTGTAATAGCAGCAAATTGTAGTAAAAAGGTGCCCACTTTGTGCCACCTTAACCCGATCTAAATTCCTTTGATTTTATTTTTAAAGGACTTCACAGGCAGCACCTTGATGAAATTTTTGCAATTAAAAAAAAGAACATTTTTTTCCCCTTCTAATTTATTTACTAAAGATTTCAAAAGGCATAAATTTGGGGGTGCAAATTGCCCTGTGGAAGTTGTTTCTCATGCTGTGGGAGATCATCCAGCATCCAGAAATGGGAGCTGGGATGGTCCACGAGCCTCTTTGGATAACAGGAGAGCATTCTCTGTTTTTTGATTCCGAGGCTTCTATGAATGGGCTGTGGAGGAGGAGCCAAGGCAGGGAATGTTGATGAGGAATTTCATGCTGAGAGGGCTGAAGACAGGTGGAAAACCTCCAAATCTCAACCTCGGGGGATCGCTCATTCCCTGGATTTCAGGGGTGGACGTTCCTGGGAGGTGAGGAAGTTGCACAGCAAAAATTCCTTCGTTGTTCCAGGTTCCATTTTCCTGCTCCCTGCAGATCAAGCCCTGAGAGGATTTTGTGCCATTGCTGAGCAAGTTCCCAATGACAGGAAGAGCAGGATCAATGCCCCTGCCCTTGTGTGACACCTTTGTCACCTCGTGGCTGGGCCAAACTTGTCCTCTGCCACCTCCACGAGGGTTCTTTACTTCAGCTCGGTTTCAGAGACATCTCTGCTTGAATTTGCTGATTGAAAAGGAGCTCGGATCATCCTGCTGGGAATCAGCTGCTGGCAGGAAAGCCCAAAATTTCTCTGCATGAGTGAAAGGATGAGCAGGGATCCAGGGATTTGCTGGAAGCAGAGAGAGCCTCCTGAACTGCTTTTGCTGTGGGCTGCCAGCCTGGCTGGGGCACAGGTACCTCTGGTGGGGCTCATCTGACTGATTTTGAGACCAAAAACAATAAAATAATAAAAAAAAGGATGATTTATCGATGTTTCTTTGGGGGTGAAGTGCCAGCCCAGCATAGCTGGGATAAATCAGGACCTGTTTCTCTCCACTGGCTGCAGAGTCCCTGGGAGAACCAGCTCTGCTGGAGATCTCTACCATGAAAATCTCAGATATTAGAAAAACAAACCACAAAATCATTTTGGTGTTTGCAGAGGAAACATCCTCATCTGGCAGTACCCAAAAGGCCTTTAGGGATGCAGTTTTTCAAATCAAATGCAGATACCTGTTTTAGGATGTGAAGAAATGGATTTTTATAAACATCCACCCCAAGCAATCATTGGCAGGGCTGCTCTCAATCCCTTCATTTGTGTTCCTCTCATCCTCGAACTTTTCTTTCTGGGAGGGATTTGCTCCCCCAGAATCCTGAGGATCACACGGAGCATCTTTGTAAAGAGGCAACTGAGTAAGAAGGTGTTTTTTGAGCTGATTCTGAGCAAGAAAATTTTGGGGAGCCCAGCTGAGTGAAAAACCTGGGCTGCTGGGCTAGACTGACTCCTTCAGACCATTCCCTAATCCACCAGAGCCTGAAATTTGCTGTCAGAGAAATCAATTCCTTCATCCTCTAGGAAATATCTCAAAAGGGAATTATCCCAACATCTGGAAATGAGGACAGGGGATTTTGGGGGTCACTGCCCTGAGCTTGGGAACAGCCAGGACTTCAGTGTGGGAAGAAGCATTTCAAAAGCTCAGATGGGAGGAGGGAATTCCTTGATTAACAACCTTTTCCTTGTGCTTATTTTGGAGATGTATTTGAGTAACCAAAATAACAGAGTCATGGAACATCCTGAGTTGGAAGGATCATCACTGCAATCTGTAAAAGTCCCCTCATGCCCTTAAAGGGACCATTACCCTTTAAATAAAGCAACAAACCCAACCAATATTGCTCAGTTCTGTCTGTAAATCCCCACTCCATCCCAGTGTGTGTCTCCCTCTCCTCCCAGGCCAACGTTCATCCCAGGAGCGATAAAAACATTAATTTTTAGGAAAGGATTATGACTGAACCTCGGCAAAGTGTGACTGAAGACCCAAACCACACCAATAACTGATTTTTCCTCCCTCCCTCCTGTTAGATCCCCATCTCTCAGCCTGGGCCTTTTCATTTATAACCCTGCTATTACAAACAAATAAATCAATCCAATTACAATTTCAACAATCTATTGATTTTATTCTCAACTCTTGTAACCTGCACTCTTCATCCAGCATTCCACAAGTTCCCCTTCATTCTGATATTTGTATTTCCAGGCCAATTCCTTCCTCCAGGATGAACCATCCTGCCTGACAAAGTAATTCCTAAACTACGAAGCGTGGAGGCAACGTGGAAGTGAAAGACCAGGCAAGGCAGGTCCGGGGTATCCAAGAATTATGGGTTGTGAGGGAGCTGGTTTATGTTGGATATTAGGAAAAATTTCTTTGTGGAAAGGGCTCTCAGACATTGGAACAGGCTGGACAGGAGGAGTCACCATCTCTGGAGGGATTTAGGAGAGGTGTGGATGGGGCATGTGAGGATATGATATTGGTTTGATGGTTGGACTTGATGATCTTAAAAGCCTTGGATGATATTTTTTGAAGATCTGTTGCTTCCATCAAAGGAAAATTCTCCATTTCTCACTTTGTCCAGATTTCTCTTTTTAGGACAATCCCATTCTGTCCATTTTCAGTTCAATGAGGAGAACCTTTGTTAACACTTTTGATGACCAAAATTATTAACCCAAGACTGGGAGAAACTTTAATTTTCTACTTATTTCACTTAGAAAGAGGTGAGTTCCACCTCTCCAAGATCTGTTTTAACCTGCAAAATAACAATAACGAAATCCAGCTATAAACCCCAAAAATTTCAATTGACAACTCTTTTCAGCCTTACTTTTTCTGTCTATTTTTAAAAAATAAAATATAACAGTTAATTCTGATACTTTTCTGGTACCATGGAGCACTAAAACAACACTATGCACTTTACAGCAAAAAAGGTTTTTTTAACAACTTTCCCTGAAAATATGTCAGTCACGCCTGAAATCCTCATTTAAAGTCCTGAAAGTGCCATGGAATGAAGATGGGTGTGCACAATTGACCAAAGAAACACCAAAAACATCTGATTCCCCAAATTCCAGTGCCATGAATTCCTCTTGAAAATCTGAGCCCAAGTTTCAAGCTTAAGGGAGATGCATCTGCAGCAAGTCTGGCAATAAATCTAAATATTAATGGGAGAATCATGGGAAACACCTACTAAATTCTGGAAGCAGAATTTTTTGGAGCTTCTCCATGTCCTGCCCAGCAACAAAAGCTATGTTTGATTATCCCCAATTTTAGCTGCTGTGATTCATGGCTCGAATCAAAGTCAACCAGAATAATTTCACTCTGCTGCTCTTTGCATGAAGCCATTCATGAACCCTTTCATTCTCACTGCAAACCTGAATTAATTTTCCCTATTCATCCCTTGAAAACTTTCTTAAGGGAATGGCAAGGTTGCCAAAACATTCCAAAGGGAAATGCCAGCCCTGGAGATGCCTGAACAACAGTGGACAGCCCTGGTGTGAATTTATTTTTAAGTGAAGTTCAAACAAAACCCTGTCCACAGGAAGTTCTTGGCAGAGGCTGGACTCAGGCCCAGCTATAATTCCCATGTAAGAAATGGGAAAATTCAGGTTTTTCACTGCTTAGAGAAGTCCTGCCCTTTGAATGCATTGGGGAGGTTGAAGTTATTGACATTTCTGCAGTGAAGATGGAAGCTGCAGATTGTGGTCCTTAATATTCAAGGAATTTATGTGGTCTCTTGAGTGGTTGTGAGCTCTGGAAGAGATTGAGGGTCTTGTGAAGGCTCTGCTTGTAAAATTTAGGTTGAAAATTGAGGGAAGAGGAGGAAAGGGAAGTTTTCCCTTCTGACAGCAGCTCTGGAAAATTTTATTTTTCACTCTAAAACGATTTCTCCTTCTGAAGAAAATTGGAATTTCCTACTCCACTTTCCATCCAATTATTTGCATAAACTTTAATATTAAAAAGGTTCCCATCAGGGCTGTCAGAGATGTCTGAAGGTCTCTCTGAGCTGCACTGCACAGTGGAGCAAAGCAGAGGGATAATGGTTTATCCTTGGAGCTGTGCAAGAATCCTGCTAACTCCTCATTGGAACTTTTATTTCCGAGACTTTATGGTCAGCATTACAGCCAAGGCAACAAAATGATGGTCTCATTCCTAACTTGTCCATGGAAACCTGTCAGGGCATGGGAAAGCTGTGACAAGGCAGCAGCACCTTTCAGAGGAGCATCTGCGTCTCAGAGGGGAGAAACGCAGATTCCAGACAGCCTGAGAGGAAGGAAAAGGAGGTAAAAGGATGGGAAGTTCTATCCTCTGTTATTTGCCTGATAGGAATCAAGGTTTTTAAAGGAGGAGGAACTTCATGGAGGGGGTTTGGGAAAGGTGGTAGAGGCTGATCCGGGATGAAAGGATCACAGGCTGAGCTTGGAATATCTGTGCAAGGTGATGAGAGGATAAGGGGCCTTCTTGCTATTCCCTGATCTGCCAGTCATGGAAAAACAGGGTTTCCACACTGCTAGGTGGTGAATGGATGGGTGGATTATACTGGAATCTATCCTGATTTCCATGATTCTTTCCATCCATCGTGAATCCAAATCTCAGCTCACACATTTAAAAAACTCTGTCCTCTATTTCCATTGCATTGAACCCTTCCCACGTTTTTGAGGCAACTTTGTCCGAAGAAACCTTCACACGTGGAACTATTAATGACAGGAACATCTGGAGAAATTACAGGAAAGAGGACCTTTTTTGTGCTGGGTCCTGCCCTTCTCCAAGCCCACCCCGTGCCACTCCTGAGGATGAGCTGGACAAGGCACTGGGATGGGGCAGAGCAGGAGGAGAATGGTAGAGGTGGAAAAGAGAAATCTGTGCCTCCATTTCAAGACCAGCTTCACCCTGGGGGACTTCCTGCACCTATCCAGGAATTTTAAATAAGATTTGGTTCCTCCCGCAGGCAAGAAGGAACTGAGGAGGTCCAGAGAGTGGTTTGGACCTCTGGGGACTGAGTAAATCCTTTGGTTCCTTCAGCTGTGAGAAGGAGCTTGTGGTGAGCACATCCCAGACCTAAATCCTTGGAGGCAGAGAAATGAACATCCAGATCCACTTTACCTACCTAAAATCCATGTATAATACATTGTACATTGAATTTTGTCACTTGCAGAGGATGTGGACCTCAGGCATTTTGTGGAAAGATTTTCTGGACAATTTTTTCCCCCCCACCTTTTCTCCTCCTGATCCTTCCATTTTTCCCTATCGAGCACCATTCTCTCCAATTAAGATATAAAGCTAAGGCTCAGTGGCAGAATCATTATTTTACCGGTTTCTGACTCATAAAATTGCAACAACTCTTCTACTTCATGTCAAGGGGGTGTAATGAACCACAATTATCTACGGCACCAGGTGGGGATTTATTCCAAGCAGGAGCTGGTGGAGCAGAGCTCAAGTACCCACTGGACAGAGCTGTGTTTTTCACAGGCCATGAAATACATTCAAGGTTGTTTTTTATCCTGCAGCAAGCTGGGAAGTTGTTCTTAATGGGGTTTTAAATATCTTTTAATTGTGCTTTTTTATTTTTCTCTAGGAAATACACAAAGAGGCTGCAGCGAAATGGGACGGGCTCACTTTTACTGCCATCATCCCTCCCCATGGGATGAGAAGGAGAAGAAATCCCCACTTTTAGAGCGTAATCCAGGGAGCAGGAGGCACTGGGGGTGGATAATCTGTGCTGGATTTTGGGAGCTGATGTTCTGTGCTGACCATGTTTTGGATAAAAATAAAACAATGTGTCAGTGTGGGTACAGTTCCAGGTTAAGGGGGGAAAAGGAAAATGAAACAGAAAAGGACCTTCTGGAGCTCTCCACAACTCCTTGACAGGAGGTGGAGCCAGGCCAGGATCGGGCTCTGCTCCCAGGGACAAGAGGAAATGTCCTCAAACGGCACCAGGGGAGGTTCAGGTTGGACATCAAGAAGAATTTCTTCATAGAAAGGGTGGTCAAGCTTTGGGAAGGGCTTCCTATGGAGGTTTGGAGTCCCCATCGTGTCCAAGGAATGCCTGGTGTCACCCAGTGCTCTGGGCCGGGTGACAAGGTGAGGGTCAGTCACCTCGACTTGATGATCCTGGAGATCTTTTCCAACAGAAATGATGCTGGGATTCTGTGAAATTCTTCCCTGTGAGGGTGGTGAGGCCCTGGCATAGGATACCCAGAGAAGCTGTGGCTGCCCCATCCCTGGAAGTGTCCAAGCCCAGACTGGACAGGGCTTGGAGAATTTGGGATTGGGGGAGGTGTCCCTGCCCATGGCAGGGTGTGGAATGAGATGATCTTGAAGGTCTTTTCCAACCCAAACCATTCCATGATTCCATGATTCTCCTGGAATCTCATCTGGTTCTGGGCTCTCTTTTCACGGCAATGAAATAATTTGTTGCAACACAAAAATTTGTCTTGCAGCCAGACAAAAATGGTTCTGGCATCTTCCTTCCTTAAAAGTTTTTCAGGGATTTCATTGCCCAAAACCAAATGCAAAACAAACTTGTCAAATAATACTTGATTTCTTAATCTCACTTCCAAACAATTCAGGTAAATGAATTTTTCTGTTTTGGCCATGAAAGAGGCCATCACAAGTTTGAAATTCAACCCACGCTCCTGCCAGCAGTGTTGTCCCCCAACCACTCCAGATCACTGCTCATGAACACATCTTTTAATAAAGATTCATTTTCCACCCACTGCTCAGACCTTTTGCAACCCGAACTGTTCACTTATTCCTAAATTTAATACCCAGTTCTTCTGTCTGCTCTAAAACACAATGTGGGAAATGTGGTGGTTGATTGTGATGGGTCAGAAGTCCCCATTTTCTGTTAGGAATACAGGAGAAAAAGGATTTAATATTCGGTGGAGGGACTGTGAGACACCAGCAGAGTACTTTCCATGGCCTTTCCTTTCTCTGATTTCCTGAGTGTGAGGGAAACTGGAAAAAAAAAAGCATTTTCTGAAACCCCCTCCAATCTAACAGAGGTTACAGGAATTTTTGGGCAGAACAAAATATTACTACTACAGCCAGAGATTTTTGGTTTTCTAATTCCACACCAGAAAATTCTTATTTCCCAGGTTCTTTATTAGCTGAAGATATAAAACAGTCATACTCCACAATACTTGTGAAAACATGGAGTGGTTTGTTGGAAAACTCATTTACAATCCCAGTTTGGACATCCAGGAGCACATGAGGTAGAGGTTAAGCTGAGATTAGTCAGGGTCCTGGAGCTTTTGTTGGGTGTCTGGAGGACAGGAGGTGTCTCAAGGGCATCTCTTTTGTTTCTGGGTGCTCTGAGTCATTCCCAGATTTTTTTTCCTTCCACTGATTTTGACAACACCTCAACAGCAGCAGGGAAATTTGTTGGATTTTAAAACAAAGCTAAGCTGAAGGTGAAACACATAAAAGTCCAAAATAGACACCAGAGTTACAAAGGCTTATAAAATTGCAAGTTTTCAGGAAAATCCTTAGTGCTTCTATTTTATATTATAAAATAATACCCCATATATGCAGAGGGGTGTAACTTTTCACCCCAAATGAGCTGATGAACCAGGACACTCTGCAGGATTTTGGGAGGGTTTTCAGATTTGCTTTTCTCTGGTTCTGGCATCAGAGAACTTTCTTTTGACCACCCTCTCTGGAGATTGCTCTGCTTTAAAATTTCCGAGCTTGAAGATTTTAAAGCCAAGCGACCTTCCCGTGACCAGTTTTCCTTTCAAATTTGGTGGGACAGATTAAACACAACCTGCTCAGTAATTCAGAGAAACTGTTGGTGAAATCTTAAACCAGAAACATTAAACTTGGAAAAGATTTCTGAGATCATTGAGTCCAACTGTTCTCCCAGCGCTGCCAAGGCCACCACTAAACCTTGTCCCCAAGTGCCACCTCCACGTGTTTTTTGAACACTTCCAGGGTTGGTGATTCCACCACTTCCCTGGGCAGCCCCTTCCAATGTTCAACAAGTCTTTCAGTGAGTGAATTTTTCCTTGTATCCAATTTAAACCTCCCCTGGCACAACTTGAGGCCCTTTCCTCTCATCCTGTCCCTTGTTCCCTGCGAGCAGGGACCTGAACCCCACCTGGCTCCACCTCTTGTCAGGGAGTTGTGGAGAGCCAGACGGTCCCACCCGAGCCTCCTTTTCTCCAGGCTGAGCCCCCCAAGCTCCCTCAGCTTCTCCTGGTGCTCCAGACCCTTCTCCAGCTCCATTCTCTTCCCTGGACATGCTCCAGCATATTTTCCTCCAGAATGAAGGGAAACGCCATTCCCAACCTGTTCCAGCAATGTCCAAACTTCTGGGAGGTTTGTCCACCAGGGAATCTTCTGTTTTATGAAGACAAGAAACAAACCTTGAAGGAATATCAGAATAATTCTTATGGATTATTGCTGCCCTAAGCTGCTTTTTGGAGCTCTGGCCCGTGGGTAATTAAGGAAGGAGAGATGGCAATGGATCCGTGATATCCATCAGAAAACGTGGCTGCCACTGCTGCCTCTGCCCCTGAGCTGAGCTGTGGCTTCCAAACACTTCATTTCTCCTGGGTTTTGCTTTTGCTGTTCCCTCACCATACTCTGTTAACTGCTTTGAAACCTGGGATGAAAGGAACAACCTGGCTGCAGGTGTCACCGAGGATTTATGGCACTGCCAATTCCAGTGGCTTTTATCTTGGTGCAGCAGCTTCACCTCCCACCCCTTCACCCCTACCCAGCAGCTGGGAGAGTTCCTTCAAAAAATACCGTTGATATCATAAAGATGTTTTATTATTTCAATGATATTTTATTGTTTCTTCAACTCGCAGGGATAATAAACAGGGAACGGGGCTTGGGCTGCTCCCTCCCGGCCTCGTGTTCCCTCTGTGCTCCTCTCACTTGGAATTTCCATTTGGAAGAGCTGCAGCTGGAAATGGAGGTCCAGGGGTATTTTTTTTCCATGAGCATCACTGGCCATGGGGACATTTTTCTGTCACACATCGTATCCCACCGGTCTCCCAGGGAATTTTATGTCTAGAATAATTCTTGGGCTAAACAACGGCTCTTATTTTATGACCCCTCTTTTCCAGGCTGGATTGGACGGAGTTCTGAGCAACCTGGGATGGTGGAAATTGTTCCTGCCCATGGCAGGGGGGTGGAATTAAATTATCTTTAAGGTCCCTTCCCAAACCATTCCATGTTTCTATGTCCAAGAAGAGGCACATCAGGGATCTGATGAACACCTACAACTAGAGAACCCAGCACAGGTGGCTTCACACACAGGGAATCCAAAGAGTTAAATGGGAAAAAAGAGTCTAAATGAGCCCTGCAGGGGACTGATGAGCAAAAAACGGCTTCTCTGAAGAATATTTCATCTCCTGTTAAGACAAACGAGGCACAGATCAACTCTGATCATTTGTACCTCCCTGGCACAGCCTGTTTGATGGGTATCTCGATGATCAGTTGAGCTGGTGAGCAATTAAAGCCTAATTTGCATCTGCACACGGAATTAAAATGCCGGATGGATTAATTTTTAAAAGCAGCTCCCTCTCATTGAATTCGGCATTAACTGATTAGATCCACACTCAGGATGAGATAGGATTTCTCCTCATGAAGGGAGAGATGCTGCCTTGGAACTCCTGGAAATCTCAGGAGTTCTTTGCTCCGTAGGTGATAAATGCTTCCAGCAGCTCTCCCAGGTAAAGAAAAAGCTGTTCCATTATTTCATTCCCGTGAAACCTTAACTCCAATGATACCCACAGTTTATCAACCACAGAAGTTGCAATTTTCATGGCAAACTGCATTAAAGGAAGTGACTTGAGTAAGTTCTTGCAACACAAGAATTTCTCTTTCAGCATTTCTCTTTGTCTTAAAGAGATGAGAAAATTCTAATTCCAGAAAATTCTTCCTGGGCTTGGGATGGGTGGAGTAGCCCCAGGAAAAAACGATTTACATGGGAAAACTTGTGGATTTGTCAGGCAGGTGGGGAAAAGACTGTGCAAAAATATCGGGCAAGATGATTTTTTATGTGCTTCAACACCCAGTGGAGCTGGGCCCATGGAAAACATAAAAACTCCATTTGCAGGGCTGTTTTTGAAGAAGAAGAAAAAAAATACATGTAAAAATAATAAAAAGGTTTTGTTGCAAGCTGAGGTGGAAAAAGACATTTTAAAATGAAAATTCAGTTTGATCCCACCCACTTCTGAAGTTGTAGAGGGTTACTGATCCCCAGAAATTTTCCTTTTTTTTATTTTTACCCAATTAGGTTTAGGAAAATTGTAAGGTCTTGAAGAGACTGAGCACCCTCTCTCTCTCAGAAGTTTTGTACATTAAATAGTGTTTTCAATATGCAGTACTTTAAATATATATTTTCCTAAGACTGAAACCTGTCACAACTTCCACTCCAAGGATATAAATTTTTTTCTCTGCAGAAGCAGCAGCTTGAGGCCACAGAGTTGTCTGGGTGAAAGCTGCTCCCCCTAAGTCCACAGCTTGTTGCTACAGCATTTTCAAAATGTTTTCTGCTGCTTCCAAAGCCAGGTGAAACCTGGTCCAGGGTGCTGAGTAGAAGCAGCTGTCCTTGTTTGATGGGTCTGGGAATGATTCCTTGGAATAGCCAACTCTGTATGGTTTGGGCACTGACTTGGCATTGGATAGTAGGAAAAAATTTGCTGTCAAAGTGGTGAGGCCCTGGCACAGGTTGCCCAGAGAAGCTGTGGCTGTTCCTGGATCCCTGGAAGTGTCCAAGGCCAGGTTGGACAGGGCTTGGAGCAACCTGGGATAGTGGAAGTTGTCCCTGCCCATGGCAGGGGATTGAAATGAGGTGATTTTCAAAATCCTCTTCCAATCCTGGTTGAGAAAAAGTTGGATCTGAGCCAAGAGGGGGATTCCTGTCCTGGGGGGGATCAGGCCCAGCATCACCAGCCAGTCCAGGGAAGGGATTGTCCCATTCTGCTCTGGGCTGGGATGGTCCCACCTGGAATATTGTGTCAGGTTTTTGGTGCAACAGTCTAAAAAAACCATTAATTTATTTGAGAATGTCCAAAGGAGGGCAATGAAGATGGTGCAGGGCCTTGAGGGGAAGCCGTGTGAGGAGTGGCTGAGGACACTTGGGTTGTTCAGCTGGAGGAGACTAAAGGGAGACTCATGACAGTCTAAAACTTCCACATGAGGGGAAGAGGAGGGGCTGACACCAATCTCTGCTCTGTGGTGACAGTGACAGGACATGAGGGAATGGCCTGAAGCTGTGTCAGGGGAGATTTAGTTTGGATTTTAGGAAAAGGTTCTTCCCCCAGAGGGTGGAACAGCTCCGCAGGGCAGTGGTCACAGCACCAAGGCTGGCAGAGCTCAAGGAGTGCTTGGACAACGCTCTCAGGCACAGGTTGTGACTCTTGGAGAGTGCCAGGGCCAGGAGTTGGACTGGATGATCCATGAGGCTCCCTTCCAACTCAGGATATTCTGTGATTCTGATTTAAATCAGCTGCTCAGAGCTGCTCTCATCCCTTCACGCTCCTGAAATGCTGCACAGGGAGATTTTAGAAAGGCAAATCTTCCTTCTGAGGAAAGTAAGGGCAGCACATCCAGTCCCCAGCTACTTCTGCTGACCCCAGACAGGTTCAGAGTCATGGAAGAGCCTCCAGGTGCATTTCTTGAGGAGAGGGTGGGAGAAGTTGCAACTCTGCACCTGCAGTTATTTGTTTTAAATGGACTTCAATTATCAGTTTAATGTGGAAGGAAAAATCCTGCTCTCACTCAAAGCGCCTTTGATTACCTTTTTTTTCTTTAACAGATAAGTAGTAAGTGAAAAATACGAGATATCCAATATGAATGAAGAATACAACGTCCTGAAATGTTAAATGCACCAAAATATCCAGGCCAGGTCAGGTGGGGATTGGAGCAACCTGGTCTAATGAAAATTGTTCCTGTCCATGGCACGGGGCTGGAATGAGATGATCCTGAAAGTCCCTTCCCAAACCATTCCAAGATTCTCTGAACATCCCTGCACAGACACAGCCGCAGCCACCAGTTCTGACCTTGGTTTTGCAGGAGTGTCACACCTGAGCTGGTGCTTTTAGCAACATTTTAATATCAGTCAGACGTAGCCAAAAGCTTGCAAAAAGTGTCAGGGGTATTGGATTTCACCCTTGAGGGATCAGGGCTGTGTTGATCCTGAGACAGGAAAGGGAAAAGCCCGGTCAGAAAATGTCTGTGCAGGCACTGGAAGAGCAAAGCAGGGGTGGGGAAAGAGTTGTGGGATGTTCCTGATGGAAGGGGAAGGGGAAGGGGAAGGGGAAGAGGAAGAGGAAGAGGAAGAGGAAGAGGAAGAGGAAGAGGAAGAGGAAGAGGAAGAGGAAGAGGAAGAGGAAGAGGAAGAGGAAGAGGAAAAGGAAGAGGAAGAGGAAGAGGAAGAAAAAATAATCTTTTTGTTGCATCCCACTCCCCCCAGACTCTGCCTCCTGTGTGACCAAAACCAGCCTGACTCGCCAGTTTTTCAGCAGGGCAAAAGCCTGTGTTGAGAACCATAAATATTTTGGTGGCTTTCCAGAAAGCTGTTCCTGCCACAGAGAACTGTGTGTGAATTAATTTATGTTCCTGGGACGGGTTTAGAGTTGCTGTCACGGTTTTAGGTCCCCAGGAAGGGTCTTGGTGTCTTATGACAACACAGGATCACTCTTAGGAAAAGCCAGTTCCAGTTCCACTGGAGTTTCCTGCCATGGAAAAGAAAGGGGAAAAAGGGCCCTTTGTAGCTCACAGGTGTCTGAAGTGAAGGGTGTAACAAGGATCTTTCTGAATTCTGTGATAAAATCCAGGAGATGTATTTTTGGCAGGCAGAAGTTGTTCTGGGAGCAGCCAGCAGAACAAATTGCAACGATCACTTGACAAAATCTCCTAAATTAAATTTCAGATTAAAAAAACCTCATGGAAATTAAGCTGATAATCCATGCATTAAAAGCAAAGCAAATCAGGCTACTTGAGAAGCACTTTGTAAAGAGGAAATCACAGCCCCACATCTCTGAGGTGGGAGTTTTTGACACCCTGGTGCAGCAGAGCTGCAAGAACTTCAGATCACAGAGAAACTCTCTGTTCCCAGGCTTTATCAGCTGCTTCACCCCCTCCTTGTCCACGCAGATGTTCAGGAATATAAATTCATACCCACAGAAATCAGAACAGACTCAGTTTTTGCTGTTACAGAGTTTGCAGCCTGGTTGGAGTTTGCTGTGGCTGAAGTTCTGCATCTAACGTGGATCACTGTGCTCTGTGCATCCCCCACATTCGCAAGGGTTTTTTCTTTTCTGGAGTTGGATTCCCTGCGGAAAACTTGCCTTGTCATTTAAAGTCCTCTCACAAAGTGTCTCAGTGCCTGCAGGGCACAAGTTAATATTTTTTCTCTGTTTAAAAGTGTTCTGGTTGAGGCAACGACAAGAGGCTGCAGGATGACACGGGATCTGCAGTAGCTCCAAAAAAATATTAGCTCGTAGAGTTTTAGAGTGGTCTGGGTTGGAAGGAAAGTTCTGGGTTATCTCATTCCACCCCCCTGCCATGGGCAGGGACTCCTTCCTTGAGTGGGCTGCTCAAGCTGAGCTGGAGTAGGAAAACCAACATGCTCAAAGAGGTTTGCTGGCTTTACAAATAATTTAATTTCAAATTAAAACAGAAAATCTCTAATGTTGTTGGGACTCTGCCAGAAGTTGCAAGCAACTTTAAAACACAAGACCCTGACAAGCTGCCCATGATCTCTGGGCTGGAAGAGTAGGAGATATTCACCTTTTGTGCAATTCCTGAGGATGGCAGTCCAAAATCCCTGGGATATGGGAGGGCTGGCACACAGAAGGAATTCACAGCAGTGAGGGAATGTGCCAGTGAATTTTTATATTCTGCTTTATCTCACTGATCCTTTGCTCACATCAAACACATCTTCCCATCACGTTCCCACTCGGAAAACCAGTAGGATATTCTGGACCAATCCAATTTAGGACAAACCTCAGCAAAATCTGAGTTAATAAATAATGGTGGCTACATGTCCCAAATTTATCAGCACAGTCCCAGACTGGCAGTGTCACTTCATCCCCTTTGCTTGTGACTTTTTATCTCAGCTTCACAGAATCACAGAATGATTTGGGTTGGGAGGGACCTTCAAGATTATCCAGTTCCAACCCCTCCATGGGCAGGGTCACCTTCCACCAGACCAGGTTACTCAGAGTTTCATCCAGGCTGGACTTGGTTGGTTTCATCCAACCAAGACTCAGGTTTTTCTCTTCTCTTCTCTTCTCTTCTCTTCTCTTCTCTTCTCTTCTCTTCTCTTCTCTTCTCTTCTCTTCTCTTCTCTTCTCTTCTCTTTTCTCTTCTCTTCTCTTCTCTTCTCTTCTCTTCTCTTCTCTTCTCTTCTCTTCTCTTCTCTTCTCTTCTCTTCTCTTCTCTTCTCCTCTCCTCTCCTCTCCTCTCCTCTCCGCTCCGCTCCGCTCCGCTCCTCTCCTCTCCTCTCCTCTCCTCTCCTCTCCTCTCCTCTCCTCT
>JAHLSL010000011.1:648401-664464 GCA_025920805.1 Petroica traversi
CTCTCCTCTCCTCTCCTCTCCTCTCCTCTCCTCTCCTCTCCTCTCCTTCTCCAAGCCCTGCAAACTTCCTTACTTCCCCCTGTGTGGTGGGAATATGAGGTGGAACAGGAAGAATCTCCCTTTATTTGCTCATTTCCAAATTTGTAGTAACAAGTGATTCCAAAGGTAACTTTTCCTCTCTTAGGAGCTTTGATTTTCCCTCCAACCTGCCCAGGACTGCTAAAGACTGAGGTACTCCATGGGTTTCCTCACTCCTCAGAATTCCTCAGTGAAACTGGACTTGCCAGTGGAGCTGCTGGACTTGCTCACATTTTACTTTGTGTTGCTCCCTAACTATGGTTCAGTGGCCTGCTGAAATTAATTTCACATTAATTGTTCTAAAACCAACAGCATCCTGTGCTGCTTTGGGTGAGCAATTGCCTTTCTCTGCTGGGAAATAATTTTGGCATTTCATTTGGAAAAAAGTAATTAACTGCATGGGTATGCTTAGTTGAGTAAGTCATTACAATCTCTGACTTATGCAAATGGGATCGTTCAAGTATAATTCTAACTGAGATAACTCCACACATACATAAACTTTTAATTTGCATGGTCCAGCCGGATATTTGTGGGCAAATAAAAGATGCTCATGGGTTAATTTATAAACCTCTGCTGCATAATCAATTTTCAAGGAGCAGGGAGCTTGAGAGGAAGTTGCTCCCAAGGATTTTTTGGCAAATCACTGGATGGGGAACATGAAAAATCAACTGATCCACACCTCCCTGTGTTAATTTTGCAGCTGCAGTAGCAAAAAACAGGGTCACCCTCCTCACATTCTGCCTGCTTTAATTAGGATGTTTATGGTGTTGTGTAGACAGGACCACGTTCATGGATTTTATTAACTGTCCTGGATTCCTTTGTTCCGACAAATTTAAACTTTTAAGTGAGCATTGGTAATTTCTCTTTTCCTTCTGTGTCATCTCCTTACACCACACAGCTTTTTCTCCCCTGGAACATAACATTAATATGCAATTTCTTGGCCAGTTTAAAATAAAAAAGATGGATGCAAAGGCTGAATATGGACAAAGAAAGAGTTAGGAAATTATTCCTCAGAATCATCAAATATCCTGAATTGGAAGGGTCCCACAAGGATCTTTGAGTCCAAACTCTTGCCCCTGTATAGGACATCCCCAAGAATTACCATAAGAATTTTTCCCTAGAAAATTAATTATTTATTTGGCCCATTTAATTTACCCTGAAACTTCTTAGGGACTTGGAGAAAAGAGTATTTTGGGGGTAGATTTGTAAACCAAGTGAACAAATGCCCCAACTTTTCTCTCCTCAGCCAATGATGTACAGACTCAGCATTAAGCCAGGCAGTCAGAAAGGAAACAAAAAACTCCTACTTGGAAGAATTCCATTTTATTACAAGGCTCTGAGTTAAACCAAGGATCTGATACCTCTGGAGAAATCCCTGAGTTTGGAAAGCCCTCTGCTAGGAGGTCAAAAGAGTTCCTGTAGGGTTTGATTTATCATCCTCCAGGGTAGTGATGTGGTGGGACTTAATTTTCCTCCTCCCCGAGTAATCAGGATCTTGCATCCCCCTCATCCTCCTGATTGATGAACAGGGTTCGGAATACAAGAAGGAATGAACCCTTGGATGGAGGAGGTGGAGAGATGGGGAACGAGAGATTTCTCCCAGGGAGAGCCGGGCTTTGACAAGGCTGATTAATGGAGAAATGGCTTCGAGAGCTCCAGGTCAGCAGCTCTGCCCAAGAGGCTGCTTCACTTAGAGAGGCTCTGGCAGCAGCAGAGAGCTGTTAACAGGAGATGTTTAATCCTCCCTGGCTGACAGCAAGATGCCAGGACACTTGGAAAGCCTTCCTGCACTTCTGGAAAGACAGAATTGTGCAGATGCTGAGGCTGGAAAAGGAGCAGGGAGTCGTTCCCAGAAAAAAAAATGGGAATTTTTTTTTTTTCCCTCAGAGTGTGGAACAAAATCTGCCTCACTTGTATAGATCACAAATTATGGGATCAGGATTGATCAGAATTAATAGTTGAGGGGTGTCATTCAAATCTGTAACAGCTCTGAATTTTTTAGGATTGGGTAAATAAGAGGGAAAAATAAACATTAAGAGTAAAACCACTGTTGAGGTGCTCAGCTGTAATTCTAGAAGGAATTACATCCAGAGCTGGATGCAAGGCTTTCTCAGCAGCTGGAGCTATCCTTAAATTATTGAACTGTTTTATGGAATCTCTTTTAAAAGTTGTTTTGTTTGTTTTTTAATTTGAGTGGTTAACAGTCACTTGAAGATAGAGATATTCAAAGTCTGGGTCTCTGCTCCCAGGAGAACTGAGTGTAAAACTAGCACAGTTTAATTAGTCAGTACCAGGGAGATGCTCTTCAGAACCAGAGACTCTCCTCAGAACCATATTTTGCTCTTAGATTTAAAAAGGAAGGAGAAACAACAGAATTTCTGTGTGATTTGGGTCTTTCCCCTTCTCCCATCTGTTGGAGGAGATGAGGTTTGAGAAGGGACCCAGCACAAGAAGACCCTTTCTCAACTCTGGGCTGGTAACTCCTGTGTAGTTCGTGTGCTTTTTTTCTCAAACAACCAAAAGAAACCCAAAGAAAATGTCAAGTCTGTAAAGCAGAATTTGTCTCTTGCAGCAGCTTTCACCTTCGTTAGTTCCTTAATGAAAGTTTTTCAGCTCGGTATCAAGCACCAAAAAAAAAAAATAAAAGGAAAACGTTGTTTCTTTGAAACACAAATCCTATCGCAAGGTCAAGCTGAGATTGTTGCTGCTTTAATAAACCCCTCAAATTGTCTCTGATTAATTCTAAATAAATTTCGTGTGTGATAAGTGATTTCGAGCAAGTGCTGTTGACACACAGAGCTGATGGAGATTAAGGGGAAAAAGAGATGAACAATGGGGTGAGATTAGAAACTCGTTGTCACTCGGAGCAGGACCCTGCAGTGGAAGGATGACACAATCATTTGCCATTCCTGGAGGTGAGGGGAATGAACAAGGATTTTCAGGGAGATGGCCTGAGATTTGGAGCTTGGCTGAGCTCCTCAGGAGGCAAAGTCAGTCCAAGCCATAAGAAAAGCAAATACTGGGGCAGAATACTGAAATAAAGCTTTTTTTTTTTTTTTGTGCTGGTGGGAATGGGAAAAGTGGGGCAAAACGGAGTGGACTTCTGGCCCGAGTAGGTCAGGGGATGTTTACAGTGGTTGGTAAAAAGGGAAAAAATCAACTTCAGGTGTGGGACTGATTTGTGGGATCAAGATCACAGAATCCCAGAATGGTTAGGATTGGAAGGGACCTTCGAGATCATCTCATTCTACCCCCTTGTCATGGGCAGGGACTCCTTCCACTATCCCAGGTTGCTCCAAGCCCATCCAACCTGGTCTTGGACACTTCCAGGGATGGGGCAGCCACAGCTTCTCTGGGAAACCTGTGCCAGGGCCTCCCCACCCTCACAGAGAAGAATTTTTTTCCCCTAATTTCCCATCTAAACCTGATGTCTCTTAGTTCAAAGCCATTTTTCCAAGTCCTATCTCCTTAGTATTGCACCAGAGCGTAGTTTAAGCCCAGGGAGGGTCATAGAAATACAAGGCAAGTGGTGATTGTATTCATCAGGAGTTCAATATTCTGATTTCCTTGGATGGCTTAGGGTAACAAGTGGTAGGGGGGTTGGAATTGGATGATTTTTAAGGTTCCTTCCAGCCCAAACCATTCCAGGATTCTGTGAGTTGCTCATCAGAGCCAAAGCCGCTTGAGAGGTTGATGGAATTAGGGAGCAGCTCTTAAGTGACATAAAAGGAAAGAAGGCAGATGGACCCAGAGTGGAAATACCCCCAAGGCGGAAGGAAAAGGAGGGAGAGGAGTGCTGTGGCTTAGAATATTCAAAATAGTCCAGATATATATTGGGAAATGGCTCCAGGGAATGAGACTTTGCTGCCTCTCAGGTCTCGGTGTCCTAGAATTTCTTTCCAGCTCAGATAGCAGGGATTTTTGAATATTCTGTGAGACAACAAAAATAGGGCTTTTTTCAAAGTCCATACATGTATTTTAGCCTAATAAAATTACATAACAACATATTCCCTTCTCCCACTAAAGGACATTAACAGCAACAACTTATCTTTTATCAAGTCTTAATTAGACCTTTACCTATTAATAGAAACACCACAGAAAAACTCAAATCGTTCCCATTAACAGGTGAGAGATGTTTATTAATGACCCACACACTGCGTCTGATATGAGAAATTCTTATGAAAATTTATTCCTCTCTAAAAAAGTAATGACTTATTCAAAAGAAGGAGATGATTTGTCCTCAGGCAGGGAGGGGGGAGCCTCGATGGAGTTTCTGGGGCTGGTTACATTTGAAAATCGGCTCTCCAGGGCAACATAAACAAACACAGAGAAGAAAATAAAATAACATGAATCATAAATCAAAGCAACTTGGTGGAGCTGTTGAGGACATCGCAAATAGATGGGATAACAGAAGGAAATATTGGCTCAGGCATAAATAGCTCTTAATAAATCATGAGCCAATGGGAGTGGGGCAGCAGCTTCCCCACTGGAGAGAAGGACACGTCTTGCTGGTGCCTGTGCAGGCACTGCAGACACGGGCTGGAGATCATGGAATGTGCTGGAAACCTCTGGAATCCTCCTGTGTTGGGCAGGAATGGCATTGGTTTGGGAAAATGCGGGAGATTGAGGTTGTTAATTGTTCAAATGTTCAGGGGTCACCTAAAACACCCAGCCAGGAGCAGAGGGTGAGCACAGCCCACCTCAGGCTGCACCTGGGTGTTGAACAAGGTGAGAGGCAAATCCTGTGAAGAGGGAACTGTCTCTTTGACCTGGGATAAATTCCCTGCCTGGGAAGCACCGGGACATTCACAGGTTTGAGTTTGGGAAAATATCTTCACTGAAAGAGAGGTTAAGCACTGGAAGAGATTTCCCAGGGAAAGGGTGAAATCTTCATCCCTGGAAATGTTGAAAAACTGAAAGGACCTGGCATTTCATGATATGATTTAGTCGGAATGATGGTATTTGGCCAAAATTTGGATTTGATGACCCTGGAGACCTTTTCCTTTATTTTTTTTCTCTCTCCTTGGCAGTGAGGAGCAGCAGGAGCTGGAATGTCCTGGAAGGACACACTGTGTGTGAAACCCACACCACAACCTCCTCCATTTACAACAAGAACCACTTGTCACACCTTTCCAAGGCGCCCACATTTTTTCATTTATGCATCCCAAACCACAATGCCTCTTTTCCGAGGTGTCATCTTTCCTGCAATGATGATTTACTCCTGACTTAAAGAAAAAAATCCACTTTTCCCAATGTGAATGTTTTGTTAGAATTCCTCAAGTTGCCTTTGGCAGTGGTGGTCTCTTCTTGTCCTCAACCACTTTTTGAAGCCATGAAATATCCACTCTGATCCGCCTCAGGAATCCTCACAGGGAATGTCCCAGGCTTTAAATATAAAGTCTAGACTGGACAAATTGTCTGTTCCAAGGTAATTCTCAGCATTATCAGAATTATCAGAGTTGGGGAAAAAAGTGTCAAAACGTTCTGGTGAAAGCAGAAGGTCCTTGCCAGGCAGGGGGAGATGGAGCATCCCAGTGTTTGTTTGGGAATAGCACGGAGGGATGTGCCAGGCTCATGGCAGGTGTGACGGAGATTCCAGCACAGCTTGGGAGAGGCTGAGCGCCAGCTCAAGGCACTAAATCCTGGAGCAAACACCTCTGGAGAGCACAGAGAAATTCCTTTTGGAGACCTGGGGATGGCTCAGCTGAGCTGCTTGTTCTCCTTGGGTCAGTGGTTGGGGTGGGTTGGAACCCACTGGATTTCTAGGAAGGATTTTGGCTGTATGGGGTGGATTAATTTTGGGATAAAGATCGGGCTGATGAAAACATGAGGCTGAGATCAGAGGTCAGGTGAGGCTGGAGGTCAAGGCAACATCCACTTGGGTCTGGAGATGAAACCTGTAGCTGGTTTATTCCACACATCCCACCTGGATCCAGCTCCGGGTTCCCAGCACAGGAAGGACACGGAGCTGTTGGAAAGAGTCCAGAGGAGGCACCAGGGTGATCAGAGGGAAGGAGCAGCTCTGCTGTGAGGGAAGGCTGAGAGATCTGGGATTGTTCAGCCTGGAGAAGAGAAACTTTGGGGTGACCCAATTGTGGCCTTCTAGTACCCGAGGGAGCTGGAAAAAAAAAGATGGAGAGAGATTTTTACAGGAGCCTGGAGTGGCAGGAAAAAGGGAGTGGTTTTAAACTGATAAAAGGTAAGTTTTGATTAGAAATTAGGAAGAAATTCTTCCCCTGTGGCACAGGTTGCCCAGAGAACCTGTGGCTGCCCCATCCCTGGAGGTGTCCAAGGCCAGGCTGGATGGGATTAGAGCAACCTGGGATGGTGGGAGGTGTCCCTGTCGATGGCAGGGGGCTGGAATGAGATGGCCTGGAATATCCATTCCAATGAAAATTATTCCATGGTTATTCGAACTTCCTCATCAGAGGCAAAGACACCAGAGAGGATGATGGACTTGGGGAACAGATGATGAAATGGTGGAGCAGAAGAACAAGGAGGGGACAACCCAGGGTTGGCTTAAGACGAGCAGGTGGCACCACTGTAGTGATTGGAGTTATAAATCTGATATAAAAAGCTCAGTCTAAAGGCCAGGCACAGATTGTGGAAAGAAGGTGGTGAGGGCAGAGAGGGGACAGAGGCCTTACAAGGGTGTGAAGGCACCTGCCAGGCAAACCCTGAACCTTTCCAGCCCTCACACAGATTTTACAAGCAGAGAGGAAAGATAACATCTGTTCCTGTCTTTTTTTTTGTTTTGTTTTAGATCCAGGGACTGTCATGATGTCACAGAAACGGCTCCAGTGCCTTGTGCTGTGCAAAGCAAGGCTTGGAACACAAATATCCTGAATTTTTGTGGAATTCTTACCACCAAACTCAGCATCCCTCAGACTGGGGAGCTCTTTGCAAAGGGAAGGTCTCTCACAGACTCATTTCCTTGCTAAAAAAGCAGCTCGGCTCTGCTTTGTGTTTTTGGGGTGAATGTTCTGTGCACTGAAGACAAATCCAAAAAATTCCCTTTGCCAGGACCCCATCAAGACAAATTTTATCCCGAGAAGCTGGGACCTATTTCAGGCCACCTAAAGCATGTGTGAGAAACGTGTGCCAGCCCAATTCCTGTTTGCTGGGAGCAGTGGGAATGTTTGCTGCTAATGTAAAAATGTAGAGATGTTCTCTGCTTGCTGATTTTAACAGGGGAGAATGAACACGGATACTGAATTTTTCATGGCTGCAAATTTGCTTTTTTGCCTCCCACCACCTTTTCAGCAGTGGAGGCAGCTGCCTCCATCACCTGCCATTGCCAACCAGGGAAAAAATTAAAAATTAACATTTTTTCAAGCAGAGGCAATGGGTAAAGGACTCCTCTCAGGGCAGGGGGCTTCAGCTCAGGATTCTTCAGCCCAGAAAAAGGACAATGAAGAAAGTTTAATAAAGAAGATTTTTGTTTATTTGCCTGGAGAGAGCAGATGAGGAAAAATTACCACAGAGTTCAGAACTTGTGGGCTCAAAGATGACAAATTTAGAACAGAAAGAGTTTGGTTCTTCCCATAACCTTATGAATCTGTGGAGGCCTTGGCTGCAGAGTTTGCAAAGCAATGGGGAAAGTCCATGGAAGGAAAATAATTTAGATTTTTATATTGCAAAGATAAGGCCCCTGGCTCAGGATCTCTTCACACAGAGATCACTGGAAGTGGGAAGAAAATACTAAAGAGTCTCATGGAATCACAGAACACCCTGAGTTGGACAGGATCCACAAGGACCATCAAGCAACATTTAGTTTGTCATAGATATTCAATATAATAATACTGCACATTAGGACTGGAAGGAGGAGGCTCTGAGCAGCCTGGTCCAGTAGAAGGCGACCCTGACCATGGCAGGGGTTGGAATTCAGTGATTTTAAGGTCCCTTCCACAGCAAACCATTCCATGATTCTAGGATTCAAATTTTAAAAAAAAATCAAATACAAAAATAAAAACAAATATTCAAATAAAATATAAATTAAAAAAAAACCAAAACAAAAAAACCCCAAAAAACCGGCCTGCACCTGAGAGCAGAGTTTTTTTGCTTTGCTCCCAAGGTAGATTTTAATTCTGAGTCTTAGTTTCACTGTAGATGTCTCATTAGCAGGGTGACATATTATTATGATCAAAGATGCTCAACACAGATTTCCTTGTCTCCACACTGCTCTCATCCTGTCTTTTGTCACCCTGGATGGATCAGCCTGCTGTGATCTGTCACCTTTTCAGAGAATGCCATCATTACTGGTTTCCCTCTTCCTCAGTCTTCCTTCTCTTTAAGGCAGTAATAAAAATAAATAAATACATAAAGGTGAAAAATACAAACTGCTTTTGTGACTGGGTGATTTCCTTGCCTCATTGGGAAATTCCTGTTGTGCCAGCGCCTCTCCCGAATTCTCGGGATGTTCTGCCGTGTTCCTGAGAGCTGCTCTGCCCTCACCACCTCACGCACGGCTGCTTATTTGGAAACACCCTCATGATTATGGAATCGGGATTTTTTCACTCGGCTCGGTAGCCAGGAGGGGGGGTCCGTGCTTTACAAATCAGCTCCGTCTGGATGAAGCAGCTTGGAGCTGTCCGATGTCCCTGCGAGCACCACGGTGGGAATTGCTCTGGTGCTGCAGGAAAAAATGGATCTGGAAGTGGCCTGGGATGTGGGGAACGGCACGAGGAAGGAGGTGGAAAGGGATTTTTGGAACGCAATAGAATCAGATCTTATCCTTTTTGCTTACCGTGATCCTCGCTTTGTGTTTGGCCCCAAAATCAAAGAATTGTGGAATGGTGTGAGTTGGAAAAGACCTCTAAAGGCCATCTAATTCCAGCCAAACCTGCCAGGAATACTTCCCACTATCCCGGGTTGCTCCAAGCCCGGCCCAACCTGGCCTTGAACACTTCCAGGGATGGGGCAGCCACAGCTTCTCTGGGCAACCTCTGCCCTCTCAGGGAAGAATTTTTCCCTAATATCCAGTCTAAACCTACCCTTGTAGATTCCAGTTGAATTTCCCGCCCTTTTTTGAATATAACTTTTCTTTGGACTTCAGTGGAGTCCCTGCCTTCCTCATGGGAGCTGAATTGACAGAGTTCCTCATCTCCTGTTTTCCCTGGAAACTCCTCAGAATTCCTCCTTGAAACAGGAATGTTGTCTGATGTCTTCTCGGGTGTGGCTAAATTGGGATGAAAACACTGTGCAAAAGCATCAAATCAATCAAGGCAGAGAATATTCCCCGAGGGGGAAAATGGGTTTTGCTTTGAATATCTGACAATTTAGTGAGAGAACAGCTCCAGCCTCATTAGGCTCCTCATTTTGTGAGTTAAGGAACAGAGGGTTTCAGCAACACAGCCAGGCTTCTGTGCTAAAGCTGGGAAATGTCAGCTTGGGGAGGATGAAAATATCACAACAGAAGGGTTGGGCCACTTTGCAAAACACAACCATCAACAGGAGCTGCAAGGGAGCAGAGCTGGGAGGGAACTGTGGAAAACAATAAAAATGATTTGGTCTCTCATATCAGGGCTCAAGCACTGGAGCAGTCAGAGGAAGTGAGATCTGAGCCCAGGCCTGGAGAGGGTTTGGGGAGGTGTTTCCAGAAGAAACCAGAAGACATTCTTGATTTTGAACTGATGAGATCCCAGCTGGAAGTCAAACTCAGCACTCCAGTGAGCAGAGAAAAGCCATCAAGGGATCCTCTTTTATGAGAAGAGACCTTGGGCAGGTTAGAAAATTATAGGCTAAGGGGAAATTTCTGTAATACAGCTTTAAAATAACTTTTAAACCCCTTGCAGCACAATTTTTCATCTGTTTTTCTTTTAGGCAGCAGCTGCAGAATCCCAAGGCAAAGGAGAGAGAGCATCAATGTAACATAGAATCGTTAAATATCCTGAGTTGGGAGGGACTCACAGGGACCATAGAGTCCAATTCCTAAAAATCATACCTTGTGCCAGCCAGCCAGTGTTGGCATAAAGGAAAAGGAAGAAAGAAAAAGAATAAAAATATTTAAAAGAAAAAAAAAAAGAAAGGAAAAGGAATACATTTAAGAAAGAATAAGAACAGGAAGATCACGGAGCTCCCATGGAATCCATCTCCCAGCTAGAGCCAGGGGAGCCAAATCTCCAGGAAGAAACAAGAGCAGGTCATGAGGGATTGCTTGACTATTGAACAAGCATTTTCTGCTTGTTCCACAAATGTTTTTGGTTTTTTGTTGTTGTTGTTGTTCAGTTTTATTTTGCTTTTTCTCTCCCGCCTGGTACAAGCACTTTCACTGTCCCTGATGTCTGCAATGATCTGTTAGAGGTTGTTAAATCCAATAACCCAATATATGAGCTGCTGCTGTAATTCCACGTCCCCAGGTGCAGCCAGCAGGAAAACCGAGCACATTTTCCAGCTGGGAGCCCACAATATGCTTTATTTTACATTTATATATCCATATATCTGCATATCCATGGCCAGTCACACAGATCCATAGGGACAGGAAACACAAACCAATGCCATCCATGGAAATAAAATCTATTTAAATTCCCAGAAATGTGAAGCTCTCCAGTGAACCAATCCTGCTCCTCCTCTGAGCTGACCAGGACTGAAGTTACTCCAGGAATTCTCACACACACACTGTGGATTTCTCATGATTAGGCTTGGACGGGCTGTGCAGGAGCAGGCCTCAAACCCTCACCTCTTCCCACTTTCTGCCACCTGAACTTTTAAAACCTGATCCTTCAAAAGAATCATAAAATATCCCATGTTGGGGGAATCCACAAGGATCAAGTCCAACTCCTCACCCTGCACAAGACACCCCAAAATTCCCACCCTGTGCCTGAGAGCATTGTCCGAACACTTCTTGAGCTCTGGCAGCCTTGGGGCCATGACCATTCCCTGGGGAGCTGTTCCAGTGCCCAACCACCCTCAGAATCTTTTCTTGGTATCCAACTAAACCTCCCCTGGCACAACCTGAGGCCATTTCCCCTTGCCCTGTTGTTGTTTCCGTGGGAGAAGAGGCCCAAAGCCTTTCCCTAAACACCCTGAGTAAGCTCCGTGTATTCTCACACTGCCCTAAAAACAACCTCAAAATAAGTTAAAAAGACCCCAATTCTCCTCTTTCTGCATCCCATAATGGGTGCTATTGGCTTTATGTCCTGTTAGTCTATGAATCCCTGAATTTCCCATTTTCCTTTTCTCCTGAGGGCTAATCAATTCAGGATGTTCCCTTTGATTATTCTCCACCTTTTTCCAGTCCCCTGACCTTCCTGAAGCCTTTGTGCCGGTGCTGATGAAGGGTTAATGTCTCTCATGTCTTGAAGAAACAGAAGATCCAGCTCTTTTTTATATTGAAATATTCCATGACCTCACACATCCCTTTAGCGTTGCTTAAAATCCACCTGGGATGAGCAGAACCAGAAAAAAATGGCAAAAAGAGCAGAAGCCACAGTGAATAAACTTAAAATTCTGGTTTATTCCATGGACATCATGAAGCTGATGGAAGCCAGGGCATCATGAGGGATGGAGAACTTGTTCCTCACACCAACTTTAGGGCCTTTAGGTCCTATTTTATGTCTTACAGAGGCAGCTTTATCTCAGAAAGAGGACAGTGAAAGTTCACCGAGTTACTCAGCTGGAGAAACCCCGTACAGATTTGGAAGTTATTGCCATGGAAAATGAGGGGGAAAGGTTTGAGTTACTGGAACAGCAGGAGCCAAAGAGGAAAAGACAATAATTTTATTGTGGGAAAAGTCAGCTCAGTGTCCCCTGCTCTGTGCAGAGCCGGTGCCCTCAGGTCATTCCTCGCCTCCTGAGCAACCTTTTCTCCCAGTCTAAGTGGCTTTAACCACTCAAACTCCCTGCAGTGAGGAGGTTTTACTCAGGAGTCATCTGGGGACAAGTGCACAGGAGCTGGAAAATGTAATTATTGGTGAGATTTTGATTCAGGAGCCTATGCAAAGTTAAAAGTGCTTTGCTGGGGAAAATGGAGAAAGAAGAACTTAAAGGTCATTTAACCACCTGTCTGATAACAGTGAGATGTTCTCACTTCACACAGATCGTGGCTGGACAAACTTTCCTGATTGTATTTAATGCCACCAGCTCTGAAAAACTAAAATCTTCCATACTTAGGTGCCTCCAATTCTTTCTCATACAACTGCTGAAGCGATGAATATTTTCACATTAAAAAAAAAATGCAGCAGCTGATTGAACATGAAGGGAACTGTTCCCAAAATGAAATCACAGCAGTTGGGCTGGACAATATTTCCCGTAGCCAAAAGCACTCTGAAAAGGTTATTATTGCATAATGATGGAGATGTCAAAATTAAGGCAGGAACAAGGCCAGGATAATCAGGATTCAGCTCAGCCAGGTTTATCTGTCTGGAGGGAAGGCTTCCAGTCAGATCCCAGTCAAACAAAGCTACCAAGATAGGAAGGGTTGAGATGAAGAAATGTATGGAATTTTTGCCCTCACAAATCCATTCGGAAGCCTTGGAGATGCTCTGGGGAATCCCAGATGGTGTCGAGCCTTGGATCCAGGAGGACACAGGTGAGGTCTTTGTCTCATGGAGACCCTCGGATGGCTCAAAATCCCGAAGTGTGGGGAAGAGCCAGGGCCAGAATTCACTCCACATGGATGTGTACACCTCAGCTCCTGGTTTCTCCAGGAACTGGGGCTCTGACCCACTGTGGGAGAGGGATTATGTTCCAAGTATCTCATCCCAACATCCATGTGTCGTTTTTTGGGTGGGGCTTTAAATCCCACCATCTCCTCTACCACTTATCGTTATTTATTTTCATTTCCTTCTATTTACATCCAAGAACTTTCAGATATTCTGGTGTTTCCAAACATATCTCTAGCTCTGGAAAGATGTGAGTAACTCCAGGTTTCCAGTCCTGGATGTGTTTAATATCCCAGAGCATCCCAAATGCCACAAAATATTTTTTGTGAGCAACTCAATGGAGCCCTCAGCGTGTGCTCATTGCCCTCAAAATATGATAAATGTTTGCATGGTGTTCTAGAAATAATCATGGAGTTTAGGGTTCCCCTCTGAGTGATTTTGAAAATGTGTTGCTGAGGAAAAAGTGGCCTTGAATTCAATATTTATATTTTTTAAATTACCCAGTGTCTATCTTTGATTTTTTTTTTTATTGTTGCCTTTAATTTTTTGCTCCTATTGTTTATAGTTAACTCATCCAAAAAACCCCAGCTTATGTTTTTTCCAACAGAAACTCCAGAACCTTGACATTTAAATTTATTTATTTTTCCATAAAATCCATGCAAAATAAACCACATTTTTGTGTAAGCTCAAGACTGGTTTGTTTGTTTGCTTTCTCTTCCTCAAGCTTTATGCATTCCAATTTATCACTGCAGGGTCACACGAAAGGCATCTTCGTTTCCTTTTTTATTTCTTTTTATCCCTTCAAATAAATGATGGAAAGGCAGCACAGAAGGTAAAAGACATTTTCTGATGCCATTAACGTGTGAAAAGAACTTGTCAAGTATAAATTAATGTCAGTCCTGCCCCCGTGACTGCAAATATTTCCTCTCTGTACCTCTGTTTTTTTCAAGTATTCCTGGGCTGGGCTGTTCCCTGTGCTGAAGCTGCCATTTTCAACAGAGCAGATGATTTATCACTTTTATATCTGCATTGATTCCAGTGTCAGAGTGGGCAAAAATGCATCTGGAACAAAAAATGATTGAAGAACAAGGAAAATTGATTTATGGAATATTGATATAAGGAAGAGCTCCAGCACTTTGCACTTTGGAAGTGCAGTGGGAATTTTTATGGGAGTGTGGACAAACTGGCTGGAGGCATCAGAGTGAGGATTTTCTCTCAGGTGAGCTGAATTTTAGTTATTTTTAGGGTGAAATCCTTGGTTCAGGCACTGCTGGTCAGCCCTGAGGAAACACCTTCAATATTGTGGAATCATGGAATCGTTTAGGTTGGAAGAGACTTTAAGGATCATCCTATTCCAATCCCAGCCATGGACAGGGACACCTTCTACTATCCCAGGTTGTTCCAAGCCCTGTCCAACCTGAGCTTGGACACTTCCAGGAAAGGAACATCCATAACTTTTTTGGGAAACTTGTGCCAGGGCCACACCACCCTCCCAGGGAAGAATTTATTTTTTGTATCGAACTCTAAATTTACCCTCTTTTAATTTAAAACCATTCTGTAGAAATCCCTCTGAAGGGATTTGAAGCTTGTGGTTAATTTGCAGGTTTAGCAGATGTTTTTAACCACGAAATTTGTTTAACACAACATAAGATTGGAGAGCAATGGGCAAAAAATCCAGCTGTGCTTTGGCACCGAGCAACTGGTGGTTGGTGTTGATGGAACTCCAGAAATGAGAAATGAGATGGAATTCTCTGGACTTCCTGTTGGTGAGGGAAAATTTCTGCTACAGCGCCATAATCCTACTTTGGATGGGCTTAGTGGAAAGAAATCCCCGTCCGTTGTCCCTGGCAAAGACTTCCATAGGAAAAGGCCCCAGGAATGTTGCAATTCATAGAATCATAAAATGGTTCATCCACTTCCAGTTCCAACCTCCAGGGACGCCTTCCACTATCCCAGGCTGCTCCAAGCTCCATCCAACCTGTCCTTAACATTTCCAGGGATGGAACAGCCACAGCTGCTCTGGGCAAACTCTGCCAGGACCTCACCACCCTCACAGGGAAGAATTTATTCCCAATATCCCATCTGAACTTGCTCTCTTTCAATTTGCAGCCATTCCCTGTTGTCCTGTCACTCCAGGCCTTTGGAATACATGGATATCATCCCAAAAAGGGAAACTGAGGCACCATGGAATAGGGTCACTGCTGTGACTTGGTCTGTGGGGTAGAAGTGAAACCTCAAACCTGAAGCCTCAACCATCCACTTCTCATCTACAAGTGAGAAATAACCTGAATTTCAGCATTTCCTCCGCTTGAATTAAAAAAAGAGAAAATTGAATCATCAAAGAGATTGCTTGGCATCGATGAAAAATTAAAGATTTTCAGAAGAGATTAAAGAACTCTGAGCTCCTGTGAAGGAATTCTGTATTCTTCATAAAGCCCTCATGGATTTTGGAAAGGAGGCAAAGGAGGGGTTATGAGAAGGATCGAGATCTCTCTGGTTTGTGAGGGGAAGGAAAACACAGAGATAAGAGGTCTTATCTCGTGTTTCATGGCTGAGTTAATCCCTGTTGAAAGCTTAGGATTTGCAGCATCCAGATACTGGAAAAGTGGGATTCTCCCTCAGGTGGAGGTGTCTGAGGGGTACCTGGGGGTACCTGAAACACTTCAGGGCTCAGAGGTGGACAGGGAGACCCAAACACCTCTGGAATGGCAGCTGGATGTTGGGAATCCTCCTGGGACATTACTGAGAGCTGTAAATAAAATCACAGAATGACAAAATATCCTGAGTTGGAAGGAAGTCACAAAGATTGAGTCCAACTCCTGGTCCTGGCAGGACAAACCCAAAATTCACTTCTTGAACTGAGGAAAAATTTCTTCTCTCCCTCATAGCTCCTCTGGATTTGCATTATCTTTGCTTACCTTCATTTACAGAAAAAAACCCATTTATTATTATAAAATCTGCATGATTTGTAACTGTGCAGTGTTCTCTGCAAAGATATTCAGACCAGGAAGATCAAAAAACCACATTTCCCACCTCAGCTGTCACAGGCCACTATGAGAATTATAAAGAATGTCACATTCCCAGGAGTTGGAGTTGAGAGAAGGGATCCTTTCTGATTAAATTTGGTTCAAATCCAGAAAGAACTAAAGTTATGGAATGGGAAAAGCTCTGGGATGGATGAACACCCAGCCCAAGTGGCCTGGATTCCTTGGAGCAGTCATGGAAAGCCTGGTGTTTGATGCTTGGTGCTTCCTCTTCTACCCAAGAGGCAGAAAGAAAATTGAAATTGAATTGAATTGAATTGAATTGAAATAAAATGAAATGAAATAAAAGATGAAATAAAATAAAATAAAATAAAATAAAATAAAATAAAATAAAATAAA